>CABHPQ010166442.1:1595-29857 GCA_902168405.1 Peromyscus aztecus
CCTGCCTCTGCCTCCCGAGTGCTGGGATTAAAGGCGTGCGCCACCACCATCCGGCCGTGCACTGACTTTTGTGTCTTTGTTCTCCACACAGTTCTGCCTAATGGCTCTGTGTAGCATTTACATCGTATGGGGGTTATAAGTAACCCAGGGACTGAAGAACTCAGGGGGCTGTGTGAAGGCATCAGGTAAACACACCATTGTATGGAGGGTTGGTATCTGTGGAGGTTCCTACAATCAGCTGAGGAGCCAAGGATGGCTACGAACCGCCCGAGATCAGTGTTACTGCTGTGGCGAGCTTCTTCCTCCTGCTCATGGTCACTGCTGTCCTCATGTCCTGGAGGGACTGCATCCTGACCTAAGGCAAGTGCATCTGACCCAGGTGTTCACAATTAGAATGGACACTCAACAAAACCACAGAGAGCCGGCCCTGGGGTCTAGAGTACATCTGCGGGCTGGGCAGGCATGTGTGGGATGGCTGAACTCGATGTCCTGATTTCCAACCCCCAGTTCTTCCTCTCACAGCCCCGCCCTCTGATGAGCAGATAATTACTGTCTGAAGGAAATATCCTAAAAAATATGGGGCCAGAGAGATAGTTCAGCAAGTAAAAATACTTGCTATGTAAGCCGGAAGATCTGTGTTCAATCCCCAGGGCCCACGTGAAAAGCTGGACGTGGTGGCATGCCTGTAATCCCAGAGCTCATGCATCAAGATGGGAGGGGGAGGAGCCCGGAGACTCTTTCAGAAACATGCGGGTGCGGTAGTACAATGGAAGAAATCAGAGAGACCCTGCCTCAAAAAACAACAGGTGGGCTGGGCTGTGGTGGTGCACGCCTTTGATCCCAGCACTCCGGAGGCAAAGGTGGGTGGATCTCTGTGAGTTCGAGGCCAGCCTGGTCTATAGAGGGAGTTCCAGGACAGCCAGGGCTACACAGAGAAACCCTGTCTCGAAATAAAGCAAAACAAAGCAAAAACAAAAACAAAAATAAAAAACAGGTGGATGGAGAGAAACAACTCCCAGGAAAGTTGTCCTCTGCCCTCCATAGACACACCACGCACACACACCAATAAATAAACCTTTCAAAAAATCATGACTTGGACATGTCTCCACATCTTTGAACCAAATCTGCCTGATGAGGCTGTAGCTGACGGGCAGGTGCTTGCCTAGCACGTGTGCAGCCTTGGGGTATCCCAAACACCTGCAAAGAAGAAATAAATGAACCGGTGCTGCCATGGTGATGTCCGAAACACCACAATGAGGACCCATGGCTCAGGCAGATCCCCGTAGAGTTTAAACTGCATCTTCTTTTGTGATTTCAACACAACGTCCTTTAGGGAAATGGGAAGAGTTCTTAAGCTTTCCTGGAAATGTGGGAACCGTGTAGGAACCTCATGACCTCTTGGCAGCTGGATCTCTGAACTGTTGGCAAGGGTATAGTTCTAGGTAAGGCACAAACTTGGGTTTTATTTTCTTTCAAGGTCATCAAGTTTCTTTTTAAAGTGAGCCAAGGGGCCTGGAGAGATGGCTCAGTGGTTAAGAGCCCTGGCTGCTCTTCCAGAGAACCCGGGTTCAATTCCCAGCACCCACAGAGCAGCTCACAGCTGTCTATTATTTCAGTTCCAGGGGATCTGATATCTTCACATCAATGCACATAAACTAAAGTTACATAAATTATTTAAAAAAATAAAAGAAAAAAAAAAGAAAGAAAAAGAAAAGCGAGCCAAGAGTGACTCAAGGTCAAAACAATGCGTCTCAGCTCACACACACACACACACACACACAGGCAGGCTGGCCCAGGAGACAGACACACAGACAGACAGACAGACAGACACACACACACACACACACAACTTGATAAAATCCAACACTTTTTTTTCTGACTAAAAAAAAAAAGACATTTAGGGAACCCAAAACAGAAGGGGGCCTTAAAATAACACTGAGGTGCCCCCCTAAGATCAGAAACGAGACTGGGAGAGACACCTGTCCGGGAGTTCTAACCAGAGCAAGCGCCGACACCAAGAAGGGAGGGAAACACGGGCTCTCAGCAGAAGGTTTGCCCCACAGACGGTCCCAGAGATGGGGGGCGGGGGGTTGGAAGGGGGCAACGACAGAGAGAGAGAGAGACAGAAGTCGGGCACTATTAGAGGGAATGAGTTTAATTTGTGGGACCAACAGTCATCCTCCCAGAATTAACCGTGTTCCTCACACCAGCAACCAGCAAGCTGAAATTCAATTTATAATGACATATAAAGAATAAAGTGCATGGAAGGCATGTATCCAAGGAGGTGAAAGGCACGTATACGGAGAACTAGAAGACGTCGCTGACAGGCACTCAATAAGGCTTACGTGAACAAACACAACATGCTCACGGACTGGAAAACTCGCTGTGGCTGAGCTAGCATCCCCACCCATGGTGATACACCGATGGATGCAAAATTGCATCCGATCGGCAAAATAATGCTTCAAAGAGCAAAGGTCTGAGGACGGGGCTCACGGGCGGTGTGTCAGCCTAGCATGCCCCAGGCCCTGGGTTCAGTCCCTAGGACCGTGTGAGATTCCATATGGTGGCACAGGTCTAGAATCCATGTGGAAGGCAGAGATCGAGGATCAGAAGTTCAGGATAATCACTGACCACACGGGGATTTTGATGCCAGCCTGGGCTAATGAAACCCTGCCTCAAATTTTCTTTTTCTCCAAATCAAAAACAACTCCCGGTTCCTAGACTTCCTACGGGGCCGGGGAGACAGCTCAGGGAGGAAAGTTGCTCGCTGCCGAGCCTGATAAGGTGAGTTCAATTCCCAAAGCCCCTGTGGTGGGAGGAGAGAGCAGACATCACTCTGACCTCCATGTGTACGTGGGTGTATACACACACACACACACACACACACACACACACACACACACACGCAGATAAACAAATGTAATTCTAAAAATTAAAACCATTTGTGGAAACAAACAAACAAAACACCCAGAAGCCTATAAAGGGGGGGGGAGGGGGGGGGTGCTGAGAGCAAAGGACTGATTTAGTCGTTTTTGTTTTTTTAATTTTGGCATGCGTGTGTGCATGTGGTGACGGGTGCCTGTGTACACATGCATTCGTATGTACATGTATGTGGAGGCCCGAGGTTGACACTGCATGTCTTCCCCACTGCTCTCCACCTTACATACTGAGGCAGTCTCTTTTGGTTGGTTGGTTGATTGTTTGTTTTTTCGAGATGTGTAGCTTTGGTACCTGTCCTGGAACTCACTCTGTAGACCAGGCTGGTCTCGAACTCACAGAGATCCACCTGCCTCTGCCTCCCGAGTGCTTGGATTAAAGGCGTGCGCCACCACCTGGCTGAGGCAGTCTCTTCCTTGAACTTGAGAGCTTGCTGATTCCACCATCTAGCCAACCAGTTTTAAGTACAAATTCTTCCTGTGCTCCCACCTGCTGGAGTTAAGGCGGGTGCCATGGCAACCAGGCTTGTTTATGTGGGTGCTGCGGTGCAAATACTCACACTTGCATGACAAATTCTCTACCCACTGCACCATCCCCTCGGCCTCAAGGACTGTGAATTCAAGGAAATCCTGTCCAAAATAAACCTAAACAAACCCCCAGACCTTGTGACTCTCAGTATACCACTGGGAAACTGGAAAGATAATCCACGAAATGGGAAAAACACCTGAGAACCATATTCTGGTGAGAATGAGTGACTAGAATATATAAAGAGCTCCTACAACTCAACAACAAAGAAGACAGCGGGACTTGAAATGTTTCCCAGAGGAGAGGCACAAATGGCCAAAACATCAGACACTGGGTCTCGGGGTCCGAGAGCTGACTCAGCAGTTAGATCACTCACCCTGGGTTTCGGCCACTGTTCTATTGCTGTGAGCAGGCACCATCAATAAGGCAACCGATGGAAGAAAGCGTTTAACTGGGGGGGGGGGGGCCTGTGTACAGTTTCAGAGGGTCAGTCCATCATGGCGGGAAGCGTAGCGGCAGGGAGGCAGGTGTGGCGCTGGAGCAGTAGCTGAGAGCTTACATCTGATCCAAGTGTTGGAAGCCGAAAGAGGTAGGCTGGGCCTGGCCTCGGCTTCTGAAACCCCAAAGCCCACCTGCAGTGACACAAGACCACAACTTCCTAAACCATCCAACACTGGGAACCCAGTATCCAAATATATGAATCTATGGGGGCCATGCCCATTCACACCACCCTGTTGTTCTTGCAGGGAACCCAAGTTCAGGTCCCAGCACAGCAGATCACAGCTGCCTGTAACTCCAGCTCCAGAGGCTCTGACACCACGCCCCCTTCTGGCCACCGTTGGCATTGCACTTAGTTATACATGTATGCACACACCTACACACTTACACGGCAAATATAACCACAGTAGGGCTGGAGAGATGGCTCAGAGACTAAGAGCAGTGTCTCATCTTCTAATGACCCAGGTTCAATTCCCAGTACCCACATGGCAGCTCACAACTGTGTGTAACTCCAGTTCCAGAGGATCCAACACCCTTTTCTGTCCTCTGTGAGCACCAGGCACTCGTGTGGTATAAGACGTACATGAAGACAATATGCCCATACATAAAAATAAATAAGTAAAGTAATAAAAGGAAATAATTTTTAAAACAATCCACAACGATACAACCAGTGGGACGGTCCTAACAGAAAGACAGACAGCACCCACAAGCTCATGCAGCAGTTTGGATGGGTGCTCCCTGTAGGTCCCCAGGGTGGTGCTCCTGAGAACGTGTGGAATCTCCAGGAGGCGGGGCCCAGCAGGAGTCACTGGGTCCCAGGGCATGCCCTCCAAGGCCAGCACTTCCTCTCATTTCTGTCCTGGCTGAGGTGAGCAGTGTGCTCCGCAGCATGTCCCATGTGCTCCGCTATGACGCTCTCCCTTGTCAGAGGCCTCCAGTGGGCTGGGAATGCGGTCCAGTGACAGAGCAGGAGGCCTTACATTCTATCCCTACCCTAAAATGGCAGCAAATAAACCAAAGTGAGCCTCAAAGCAACGGGGACACTCGATGTTGGACTGGCACCTCCAATGGGTCGAGCCCAAAGCAACCTTTTCTCCATACTTGCCTCAGTCAGTTCCTTATAGCAACGGAAAGCGAAATATACAGGGGTGAAATAACAAGTGTGGGTGAGGTGTGTGGTCTGCTGCTGCTGGGAATTTAACGCAGAGCCGATGCTGAGGAAGACAGTATGGAGGGGGTCCTTAAAAAGAACACTGCGTAAGGCCTGGAGGGGTGGTACATGCGGAAGCGGGTGAGTCTCTGTGAGTTCAAGGCCAGCCTGGTCCAGGTCAGCTAGGACTACATAGAGAGGCCCTGTCTAACAAAACAAAAAGAGAACACAGTGCCAGGCGTGGAGGTGCATGCCTGCCTTGTCAGTAAAGGAGAGGTGGAGGCAGGAGGATGAAGAGTTGAAGGTCATTCTCGGCTAAGGTGAGCTTGAGGCTAGCCCACCTGGGACTCTATCTCAAATACATAAATAAATGAAAGCATTCCAGGCTTCTTCCTGATGCCGGAGCCCCAACCCCAACCCCGGGATTCTCCGGCTTGGTGCCACTGACATTTGAGGTAGTCCCTACAAGACTTTACAGTGTGCACCCCTGCTCGGCCCAATGGACAACAGTAGCATTAACACCCTCGCTTGTGACAACCAAACGTGTCTCCAGGGCCAGGAAGGTGGTTCCACAGCTAAGGGCAACTGAGGCCACATTTCCTCTGTGTGTGTGTGTGTGTGTGTGTGTGTGTGTGTGTGTGTGTGTGTTTAAGACAGGGTCTCTCTACATAGTCCTTTCTGTCTGGAACTCACTGTGTAGACCAGGCTGGCCTTGAACTCACAGAGATCCACCTTTGCCTCCTGAGTGCTGGGATTAAAGGTGTGTGCCACCATGCCTGGTTGGTGTTTACTTCTAACACTATCTTTCTTGTCCTTGGTAAACTGTCAGAAAAGGACAATAAAAACATCGGCAAGGAAGGCCACCATCCTGAAACTGCTGTTTCACACAAGCCCTCAAGCTACGGGCCGCAGGAATATATCATAAGAACTCAGCTGGTTATGGAAGAGCTACTACCCGAAGGGATCAAGGAATTCCATCAGAGGAAGCCAAATTCCAAGGAGCTTTTGGTGTTATTTCGCTTGTTATATATCAGCTGTCTTCTGTTATGAAAATCATGTGTGCCTTCATCGCTTTCCCAATTGATTATTTCCTAAGAATTGCTAACAGGGTGGACTGATCACTATTTGTACATATACCTTCAAGGTATTTGGAGAACAAACCTCAGGAAAGACTTCCTTCCCTCAGGCCTATCTGTTTCTTCTTTTAGTGCTGGAATCAGATCTCTCCCTTAGCCACATTCCAGGACTAACAGGAATAACAGTCCAAACCACCACATAATAAGTCTCCTGAATTAAGGCAGATTCCACACGGAGACACCGTCTGGGTCAGGTGGACCTTAAGTATAGCTTCACACAATTTAGCTCGGACCCTCCTTTTCTTATAGCCTTACTAACTTTACAGACCTCTAACTCCTCACCTAACCACTTCTAGGAATATTTAGATAACCTTCTGCGCTGACAGCTATGCTCAGCCCGAACCCCAGTCCAAGCCTCCCTGTAATTATCATCATTGGCAGCACCCGGCCAGGTCCATCCTCAGACGGAGGAAAGTATATCAGAGGTACCTCTGTACTCTCTAGAACAGACTTAAACGTCCAGACTACCTGATTCAGAAGGCCTGGCGGATGTGCTAATTAAGTTGAACCTTTTCCTTTCCAAAGTCTTATCTCTAGCTTTAGATCCACCCTTAACAATTAACTCAGAACTGAAGGGTTCCAACTTACAGGTACATCTAGCTGTGATGGAAGTTGCCTAGCCAAGTTGCCTAGCGATGGAGCACACTCGCCAGAAACAGCAGGAGCAGAGATAGCTTGGAGAGATAAGGGTCAAAGGAATAAAAAGGCAGTTTTATTTTCAGAGAAGGGCTTAGAGGTATAAGGAGACGGAGAGAAAGAGAGGAGTGGAGAACTTGAGGACAGAGAACTGAGAGGGATAAGGAGGATTTTGACTAGAGAGAACGTGTGGACGAGATGGAAGATGAGGAAGAGCCAGATGGGGAAGTACTAGCTGGGTAAGAACGAGATAAGAAGGACCTAGATGAGGCAGAATTGAGATGAGAGAAGTAAGATTGAACTTAGAGGGAGCAGTAGATAAAGGTAGAGAGGTATCAGGTAAGAAAGGAGCTAGGGGGGTTGGAGAGATGGCTCAGGGGTTAAGAGCACTGGCTGCTCTTGCAGAGGTCCTGAGTTCAACTCCCAGCAACCACATGGTGGTTCACAACCATCTGTAATGAGATCTGGCGCCCTCTTCTGGCGTGTAGGGATACATGCAGACAGAACACTGTACACATAATAAATAAATCTTTAAAAAAAAAAAAGAAAGAAAGGAGCTAGGCACGAGAACAGAACTGAGGCTGTGTAGACAGGATTTTATCTCAGAGGAATAAAGTAGACGGACAAAGAGCTTGGTGTATTTTCCCGAAAATAATTCTGGCTGTTTGTAGTTTCTTTCCTGAGCCCCTGGGAAGTGTAATATTAAGGCTGGTCCTTTTAATATTATTCAAGACCCTCGGGAGAAGTTCTCCTGGGTTCACTGACAAGACGACTTTGTCAAAAGGTTGCAGAAGTGACCCTGGCACCCTCAGAGGTCCAACAGGTTCCTCAGGCAGGTGGGTGTGGCAGGGGGCGGGGGGGGGGGGGGAGTCAAGGGTTCTTCCATCCCTGGCTTCCACTGAGAGGCCACTCCCACCTCACACACCCTGCTGGCTGCACACTCAAGCACCCTCACAACCATGCAACCTCTCCCTGTCCCTTTTCTCTCGGGGATCAGTCCACCTTTGCCATGGCCGGTAGGCACAGATTCCATCATGATGATCGGGGAGGGGGGTCAAGGATGAAAGATATCTTCATCATCCTTGACAAGGTGGCCCGCAGGGACATTCACTTACAGATCCTTGTGCCCGGCATGGTACTAAGCATATAGTAGGTGTTTAATAATGGCACTTAACGAATGAACCCATGTACACACTGAGCACCAAGCAATGGCATGAACCACACTCGACTTGCGCATTTTAGAGGTCTGGCTTCTGCAAGGGCACCTGGGATCGAAGGAAATGAGTGGATGTCACCACCACAGCTCTGCAGGAGGAAGCCAGAGAGAGAGAGACCCTGATACAGGCAAGGGCGCTGTCTGGCAAATTCCACATGTGTACATATGAAATCGTGTCAAGCTGGAAATAACGAGCATGTGAAAAGTATTTAAGTTGTTGCTGAGGAAAGAGCATGATGGGGAAAAAAAAATCACCCTGATGGAGTGAACCCTTGGTGAGCTAATGACCACTCTTGGTGCCCATTCCCACAGGGAAGATGGCGCAAGTGTTGTGTTTTGCAAACTCCACGGAAGCTGCTTAGGAAATGCTTGCTGCCTGGGAGAACAGTGGCCGGGGACTATGGCTATGCTACTGCTGTGCCCCTAAAGGGTAATGTGCTGGGAGCCTGTCCCCAGCTGGAAAGATGTCGGTGAGTACAGGAACCTTTAAGAGGTGCAGCCAGTGCAAGCTAACCCACCATGGAGACACGGACCATGAAAGGGACTAGCACTGGTCTCCAGGTGACTTGTGGGAATGAGGTGCCATAAAAAGAGGGAGCCTGGCTCCTGAATCCCTCCACTCTCCTTCCTCTCCATATTTGTGTGTCCCATCAGGATGCCGTCTGCCATACTGTGACGTCATTAACTTTGATATCCAGCATCAAGTGCTTGCCACGGCCACAGAAAATAAACTGACACAAACAGTGGACACAACGGTGGTGGGTGACGGCCGTGGTGAGCCAAGCTGCCACACTCAGACCTGGAAACTCTAATGCACAGAAACCAGCTCTTCCCTGGGGCTGGCCTCCTCTCACTTCATAATGTCAATCCTGTTCTGATAGGAAGGCGTGATTCTAAAGCCAAGCTTTGCCAGGGTTACCCATGTGGAAATCTTCAGGGTCTTTTCCTTATTTATTGATTTCTTTATTTAGAGACAGGGTCTCACTATATAAGCTCTGGCTGTCCTGGAACTATATAGTTCAGGCTGGTCTCAAATTCACAGAGATCCACCAAGTCCCCCCCCCCCTGCCATCTCTCTCTCTCTCTCTCTTTCCTTCCTTCCTTCCTTCCTCCCTCCCTCCCTTCCTTCCCTCCTTCCTTTCTTTCTTATTTATTTATTGATCATAGCATAGGACCCAGAGGTCACCAGGACAGAAGTTTTCCAACTGATTGCAAGAGAGGAACTGTTTGATAAAGCTACCAAGACTCCCTCTGAGCCTGCCCCCAACCCCCCTATAAATGCAGAACCTCCTCCTTGCCTGGGAGTTGCTCTCAGAATGACGTCTCTGCACACACTCAGTTTACATACACTTGTGCCTCCTCAGCCAATCCCTCCAATCCCAGAGCATTGCGGTGGCATTGAACTGTCCTTACCTGACTTCCACTTCATAGTTTGGACACCTGAGGCTCGGAGCAGCTCAGTCACTCAGCCCAGCTCAAATCCTGGCCCAGCACCCACACCTTCCCCCCGCTCAACACACAGATACAAATAATTATCACGTGACCCAGGACACTCCAAGCCGAGCTGAGATACCACATCTGGTCGTGCGCCTTTAAGAAGGGGTGGCAGACCAAGGTCTCCACTAACAGCTGCCAGCGAGGGAAGTGGTCTGAGTTTCTGAGCTCGTGAACAACAGAGAACAACAGGAGGCTGCCAAGTGAGCCTCTGTCACCCAAGCGGTTGCCTTCCCCTGAACTGACGCAGCTGATGCCCAAACCAGATGCTAGCTGAAGTTTTTATTTAGTTTCTTTTCTTTCTTTTGTTCCCCAGGGCTAGACTCAAACCCAGGACCTTGCAGGAGTGAGGTAAGTGCTCAACCACTAAGCCACACACTTAAGCTTACTATTATTATTATTTTTTATTTCTTGCAATTCAAACCTAAGCGACAGCCGTCTGGTGCCTGAGCCACGAGCCTCCCGTGACCAATGCAGGAATAGGCTCCAGCAAGTGGTGGCCGGCAGCCAGCACCACAGTGCAGCAGGTGGAAGGCATGCTTGCATTCCGCGCCCCCTCCCCCCAAAAAACCCAACACATTCACCATGTCTAGGCGAGGTCTTGGAGGGACAGCAACAGCATGCCAGTGTCCCGAAGTCCCCATCTATACTTGGATTTTTTCCCTCCTGCCACTGAGTTTCACTCCCTAGTGTTTGCGGCCACTTACCGACACTGGGGACATGGCCACCAGCTCCATTCTCTTCTGAGGCTCCCAAGTGCCCACAGGGTGACTAAGGGAACCCAGCCTCCCAAGTGTCACCTTTCAGCAGGAGGCTGTGGTGTGCCCGTATCAGGCCACAGGGGAGGGGTTTGGCTGGTGCTCCCAGGCAGAGCGGGGTTGGAATTCCCTGCAGCACACACCAGCACACCCTTACCTGCCACCACAGTTCTGGCACTGGTTCAGTCCTCACCTGCCTCTCTCCATGATCTGGCGCTTGCCAGCATGGAGGACCACCTCCGCTTGGCTTTGCCACACTCTTGTACTTTGAACTCACGGAGATCTAGCTATCTCTGCCTCTGAGTGTCGGAATTAAAAGTATGGACTACCACGTGTGGACTTTTCTGTTTTCCTTTTCTTTTTGGGGGGTGGGGTGGGATAGGGGTAGGGGACAGAGTCTGACAATGTAACCATGCTGGCTTTGAATTAACAGTGGCCTCCTGCCATAGCCTCCCAAGTACTGAGATTACAGGCATGCGCCATCACACGCAACTGAGAAAAGCCTGTGCATCTTAGAGACACCAAAGTCTCAGGGGATTGTACATGCCAGGGCACTCTGGGAGTGTTGACTCAGAAAGACACGACCATGGTGCCCAGCACAGGCCAGTGCCCAGTGAATGCCAGGTGAGCCCATCTGAACTTCAAGCTGTAGGAGAGTTAAATGTGAGCCTTAACTTCCCCATCTGCAAAACAGGGGCAGGGACCGGGACCGTAGCGACCTCACCAGCCTGTTGGGTGATGGCGCTCACCAGGGTGAACTTCCTAGCCTGGCATGAACACAGTTCATGCCCACAGTGACCACCATGACAGCTGTACTTCACTAGCTCACACTGTTCCTCAAGGTAGCGCTGGCTGCCCTGGGAAACCTCACCCTTCGCTTTACCTGGTATCAGCTGGTGGGTGGGGAGCATCTCTTCTACCAAGTGTGCCAGCTGAGGCCTCCCTCAGGCAGGTCCTGGGGCTGAACTATTGCAACACACACAGCCTGTGTGGAGTGGAGTAACCTCCAGGAGCCAGACCGAGAAGACCCAGGACTTTCCACCAGCCTCGGAAACTGAGGTATCACGGTCGGTGGGAACTGAGCCCCACGGCGAACGGTCTCCCTAAGGAGGAACAATCTGTCCCCCAGCTTGCCCTTTCTGGACACAAAACCAAAAGCCGCTCTAGATCCACTTCCTGGGGTCAGAGCTCCGCACCGCCGCCAGCCGGGCAGATTCAGCCATCTGCGACACAATGTGCGGCAGCCTTCCTGTGCTGACCTGCCTGCTGTGGGCAAGGCAGTGGAGCTCGGGAGGGCTGGAGGGTTGTGTAAGCCCAGCATGGTGAGAGCGGCTCCTAAGGCCACTTCAGCTTGGCAAGGTCAGGGATGTGGAAATTCCAGGTACAAGTATGAAGTGTGATCCAAGCCCTCAAACTCCAGCTGGAAGCCCTCTTCTACCTCACCAAGTGGGAGCAGGGTGGCCTCACTGAGGGAGCAGGGTCTGTGTCAAAAAATCAAAAACAGGGACTGATGAAATGGATCATTGGGTAAAGGCAGGTGTTGCCAAGCTTGACAGACCCGAATTCCATCCTTGGAACCCACATGGTGTAAGGAGAGAACTGGCTCCCCCAGGTCATCTTCTGACCTACACACACACACACACACACACACACACACACACACACACACACACAAGCTGTAGCATGTGTACCTCCTCAATTTGTTTAATAAAAGCATAATAAAAAACAAGAACTGAGCAGGCATGGTGGCACATGCCTATGATTCCAGTCATTAGACCAGGAACCCAGAGCCAGTCTCTGCTACGTACAAGACTAGGCCACACCAGACTGTCTCAAAGAACCAAACCAAACACCCCAAGAGCCCCTTGGATGACACATTGCATGGTGTGCCTGGAGGGCCTGGGTTCAAGTGCTTCATCATTCCTGCGCAATCCTGAGTTCTGGCCAAGTTCCTGAATCTTGTTTTCCTCATGTACACGAGGAGGGTGGATAGCAGAAGAGCTGGCTGACACTAACCGGGTTCACCAGTACTCCAGGCACCAGGCTAAGCATATAATCTAAGGTCAAGTTCAAGGAGCCATGAGCCCTTGGGTGTGAGCCCTTGAGTATAAGCCCAAGTCTGTGGCCCATCTCCCTTGTCTCCACTCCGGTCCATTGTGCACAGAGGAGCCCAAAATATCTCCTAACAAAGTTCCAGACCACTGGGTGCGGTGGTAATCCCAGGCACTCCAGAGGTTGGAGCAGGAGGGACTCATGAGAGGCCAGCCTGGGTTATACAGTGAGGCCCTGTCTCAAACCCGGCAACCTCGGAGGAAATTCACAGGTATGCCTCCTAGTGAGATACTAAGTCCTTTCCCCCACTGAAACAAACGGAGACCCTGCAAGAAATGGCTGGGGCAGAAATGCACATGGTAAGCTAATATATCTCGTCCTGTGTAAAACCAGGGTTTCCCGTACCAAACAAAGGGGTGACAAGAATGATAGCAGTGGGTCAAAAGGCGTCACCCATCTTTCCAGAGATCAGGACGTCACGCAAAACGAAAGCACAGATGATCCCCCATGACTCATTATTCTGAAAAACCTTTCAAAAACCTTTTTGTGAGTGACACGTGAGCATGTGTGTGTGTGTGATGCGCATGAGGTGGTCAGACAACCTTCAGGAGTCACTTCTCTCCTCCCACGGTGGCTTTCTGGGGACAGATGTCAGGCTCTCAGGCTTGCACGGCTTGCTTGTCCCAGGTGGCAGCGGTGTGGGCCACTGCTCTGTGTACGTGGATCTCCCAGACTGGAGGGCAAGCTCCGTGAGACCAGACAAGGTTTAAAACCTAGGCCTGCCTCTTCACTATAGAACGTCCGGTTGACGGCCTCTGCCCAGCCCCTTTCCACCAAGATACTTGAAACGCAACTTCGAAAACAATTCCTTTCGCAGGCCGCAAATCCAGTAGCCTCAGGGGCCCAGAGCAGACCCTCAGGATGCACACAAAGGCCTGCCGATGACAGCGTGTCCACTGCAGGCTTCACTAGCACCTCTCATTCCCCTTTAAACATCCACAGACCCTGACCTCGTGCTCCTGACACCTGTCGCTCATGAGGCCTAGGAGGACCCGTCCCCACCCCCAAGGAAGGACAGGCTGCAGCGTCACAGCAAAATCCACGGATCGGATCGTTCTAACTTCTGCCAGCTGCAAGGCTGGCCCAGACCCGCTGGAGAACAGCTGCTTTCTCTCCCGAGCCTGGCCAAACTGTAAATGGGTCTATTTCCTTTATTGGCCCCTGCTTTCTAATGTCTTTTGGAATATAGAGAAACTAAGGCATCAGATCATGGATCTGCACGTTGGTAGCAATGTCCCCAGGCAGTAGGAGAGCTGGGACTGAGCGGGGTGAGTGAAACAGCATAGGCCTCCCATCTAATTCTGTTCTGTTCTTCCTGTCCTGATCCAACCAGAGGCCTAGAGGAACGAGCTCCCGCCCACAGCTCTCACCCATGCAGCACCCATCTCCCAGGACCCTGCAGAGAAACAAGGAAAGCAGGAAACGAAACTGTACAGAGGTCCCCAAGATCCTGTGAGAGGGTCCTCACCTCTGCCACGTCGCATCGTGCAGGATCCCTCAGGATGCCCCACCATGAGAAGACTCTAAGAGGTCCTGCCTGGAAGGCTCTGTGCTCCCAGGGACACTATCGGTCCCAGGCTGGTCCACAGCCTGGCTCCACCTTGCTCACCCATTGCCTCAACCCTGATGGAAGGGTGAAAATGAGACCAACCTTCCTTCGTCAGAGTGAGGAAGACCTTCCAGCCAGGTGACTGCAGTTCCCTACACTTGCCAATCCTAAGTACCAAAGTTTGCAGAGCCGAGCTCAGATTCATCCTTCACCGCTCTTCTTCATCAATTATTTTCACTTCACAAGACTGAGTGAGGACCAATGAGATCACTCAGCAGGTAAAGAAAGGCACTTGCGGCCAAGCCTGAAGGCCTAGGTTGAGCCTTCTGACCCAAGTGGTGGGAGGGGAGAACCAACTGACCTCCACATGTTCCACACCTGCCCAAATAAATAAATGTTAAAAAATGTTCAAGGAAGAGAAAAAGATGGACGGATGCCAACCTTGAGTAAGCTAAAGGGACCTTTCCTACAGAGTGGCTTCTCCCATGAACCAGGCACAGGCATGGAGTAGCTAAGAGGCTACAGAGCACAGCAGAAGCAGGGTAGACCTGGGTGGGGCCTTTCCTATCCACCACTTGACTGGCCTGAGCCATCACGGAAATTCTCTGCAGCTTGGCTTTCGGACCTGGGGACTGGAAGAAATAGCACCTGGCGCTTCCCCTGCCCTCAGAACCTTGAGGTCATGTCATTGAGCACGCTGCTCGTACCTGCCATGCAGTGAGCAATCCCTCAGCTTCCTGGAATGCTCAGCCTGGACTCTGTGACAGGAGCCCTGGATTCCTAGAATGAAGGTGCAGAGCCTATGGGCCGGGAGCCATCCTGGCCACCCCTCCCCCTCCCCCTCCCCCCTCCACAGTAAGTTCACAGTAGTCAGTGCAACAGCTGAAGAGAAGAGAACGTGGAATGGGTGCCCTTTCCAGGTTGCTGCCATTTGGGACTGCTTCCACACTCCACTAGGAACACATGGGCCCACCTTGGAGGTGAAGCTCCTGACTCAGAATTCAGAGGCAGTGCTAGAACAAGAGATAGCCAAGATTCTGCTAGAGGAAGGATCTGGAGGCCACCTCCATTCCCAAATACTGACATGCCCACATCCCTGCACAGCCGAAAAACTGCATTTGATGTGCTGTCATTTCCGCATTGGACCGAAACATGATAAAAAACACGAGGTGGTTTGCACAACTCCTGTACAGGGACAAACACACCTCCAACGCCTTCCCAGGGTTTCTGGTTGAAGTCAAGACAAAGCAAGTCCCAGACCTGCACTTAGGACTCCACGGAAGACTCTGAGGAGCCAGGTTGTTTGTTTGTTGTTTACAAAAGGCAGGAGGGCTGTAGTGAGCGCAGGACCGACCTAGATGACTTGGCAAGTTCCAGGACATCCCGGACAAACACACACTAGCCAAAGGCACAATAAAAGATAAAAGTTCTCAGGAACTACCCTGTCCTGGACGAGCTGAGATGGCCACCCACCTCTGTGGAAGCCCGTTTATGTTTTAAAAGAATAGTAACGGCGATGACACGGGGAAGAGGCATGTACTACGTGACAGTACAGAATCAAGACTGGCTTTTATAACTAAGTGTTCAGCAGCTCCCTCGGCGTCCCCTAAAGTTCTCAAGTGACTGCGTTTGTCTGGGGCCGACACTACACTTCACACACACACACACACACTCACTCTCTCACACTCTCTCTCTCACACACACTCACTCACACACACACACACACACACACACACGACCCTGGGGAGGGGATGGGCTCACTTACTGCGTTAGCACCTTGGCCTTGCTCTCCCCATAGCTTCCCAGCTGTGTACTCACGGTGACATTTTTCAAGCTCCTTGATGGCTGAGACCCGGATCTGAGCTGCTGGCAGCTCACGGCTGTGTCTGTAAATGTCACATTTAGATTAACCAGCCCCTGCTGTTTAAAAATATCCCCCAGAGCATTTAACCTTCAAGGCCCTGAACGGCAACAGTGACCCGGGCAGGGCGGAAAATGATCCTGCAGCGGTGCACCCGGGCTGTACCGACTCCCGGGGAACTATTCCACCCTCAACCCCACAGCTCACTTTATTTCAGAGTTCCCAGAGACTTAAACAGGAGCCATCAGAAGCCCGGGGTGTCATAAGCAATAGGAGAAAGGTCACTCTGGCCTGTGACATTTTGCTGGTCATTAGAGAGGGGAGGGCCTCCAAAGATGGTCTGGCACCCCTCCCCAACAAGGCTTCAGGAGACCCTCTGCAGCCATGCCTGTTCATGAAATATTTCTAATATTTCCTGGGACTTGGGGATTAAAAAACAAGGCTGCCTTATTTGGGATTAGCTAGCTCGGGATAGAGCTGAGCACAACAGAGGAAGCCAGCCCATGCTGCAGTCACGGGTGTTCTGAGACTTGTGGGCCAAAGGTCACCTCCAGGTCCCAACCAGAACTGGCAGTAGCCAAGGAATCGGAAGCCACGTGCCAACACTGTGCTCAGGCAAAGAGGGGACAATAGTAGAGTGGTCCCGAACTCTGATCCCATGGCTCTGCTATGCTGCAAAGCTCGTGGGGAGCACAGAGTCAGTACAGGAGGGTTCTGGAGGCTCTGCCATGTTATAAAGCCCGTGGGGAGCACAGAGTCAGTACAGGAAGGTTCAGGAGGCTCTGCTATGTTATAAAGCCCGTGGGGAGCACAGAGTCAGTACAGGAAGGTTCTGGCTACTCTTGGGACACCTGTTACCCCACCTGCGCTACTTCACTTGTGGGCTTATTCTCCACTTAGGAAAAATCAACAAGTACTGGGTTTCTTGCAGGTGGTGGTAGTGGTGGTGATGGTGGTGGGGTTCTCCAACGAACCTGGGAGCAGGAAGCAGACTTTGAGCCATTATCTTGTCCTCTGCGAGCTGCGGTGTCACTGGCCACAAGCACACAGCTGGGAATGGAGAACGCAGTCAGGGGCTAAGTACACCTGACGCTGCAGTAGCTTAGCCTCGTTCCTAAACTATTAAAGGAGCTCACACGATCCCGAAAGAGGTTCCCTGGAAAGTGCATCTGCTGGAAAGCCGCGTGTGAAGGCATTTCAGATAACCCCCTCAAACACATTCCTTCTCAGGCTGAGGATGCAGCTAGCAACACAGCTCTTGCTTAGTGTTTCCAGGGCACTGGGCACTCTCCCTGCCCTCCTCCCTTCCTTCCCGGTGACCTCATAGTTAGGATCTAGGCAGGCGGTTGACAGTGACAAGATCATTGAGCTCTGTCATCAGGCTGACGTGAGTTCAATCCTCGCTCAGTTATTCATGACCTTGAGGTTGTGTGTTATCACTGGCCATTTCACCATGTGGTTGAAAAAAAATGATAACGCTAGGATCCCAGCAAAATGGTTTGTTTGTCACCCCCCCCACCCCCCACGTCTCTGGTGTGCTTTATAGGGACAGGGTTGAGACTGTAGCCCACGCTGAGTGTAACTCACACAGCCCAGGCTGTCCTGGAACCTGTGGAAATCCTCTTCCTCAACCTCTGTGGTGCTGGATGACAGATGTGAGCCCACTTGGCTGATCCTTCTAATGAAGAGCACTACTTCCTGTCAGGGATGGTACCTCACTCCTGTGCTCCCATACAGAGGTGGGAGTGCTGGAGTTTCAGGCAAACCCCTGGTCTACACATTGGGTTCCAGGACAGCCAGAACTACCTCATGAGACCTTGTCTCAAAAAAACTACTAACAGAAGCCGGGTGGTGGTGGTGGTGGTGGCAGCAGCGGCGGCGGCGGCGGCGGCGCACATCTTTAATCCCAGCACTGGAGGGGGTGGGGGTGGGGGCAGAGGCAGGCGGATCTCTGTGAGTTCAAGGCTAGCCTGGGCTACAGAGTGAGATCCAGGACAGGCTCCAAAACTACACAGAGAAACCCTGTCTCAAAAAAAATAAAAATAGAAAAAACAAAAACCCTGTGCTGGGCATGGCTAGGGAAGGCGGGTCGGGTGGGGAAACCCGGAGGGAGCGGACTATGTGGATACAGTGGATTTTCAGAGCTCAATGGCTGGCCAATGTAGCCAATCAATGAGTTTTAGGTTCAACAGCAGACCCTGACTCAATAAAATAAAATAAGGTGGAGGGTTAGAGACAGCCCAGCGGATAAAACATGGGAGCATGAAGACAAAAGTTCTGATTTAAACTGGGTGGCTCTGGTGGCCTTCCTATCATCCTAAAGCTCAGAAGGCAGCGGCAGCTAGTGGTAGAGCGGGCTGGGCTGCCAGTGAGCTCTGGATTCAGCTGACACCTTGCCATAGTGAATACGGTGGAGCGCTATCCAGGAGGGCTCCCGACGCCAACCTTGAACCTCCACACATGTGCACATATGTAAACATGCATGCATATATACCACATACCCAGCAAAAAGCACCAGACACATCCAACAACCACCTCAGCCCCCACACGCACACACACACTATAGACACTGAGAACGTCACAATAAAACCCATTATTTGTACAACTGATATGCTCATGTCTCAAAAGATGTATTTTCTGCAATACAAATGGGATAGCTAATTCTACTGATGGATTCTTCATACTGAAAACAAGGATAGTAATAGAAAGTGTTCGTCTCCTCGAAAGTCTCTCAGATTCAGAGACACCCATCGCAAACGGTCGCGAGGGCCAGGCGGTACAGGGCAGCATGGCACCTGCAGGAAACTAGATACCTTAAGTTCTGAGACTCGAATTGAAACGCAGGACTCTACAGAGACATCTTTAGCGAAGCTTCCCATCTGGGCTCAGCTTTTGCTGGGGGGGGGCTCAAGTTGACTTGGGCCAACTCGTGTCTCTCTGCTGCCCCCGTCCATCATGCAGTTTTGGCAAGACTGAAAAGTCCCTAGTACCACATACCCCACCCCCAAGTTCTGCTTCTCCACTGGAACCCAAGACTTTATCCCAGGAGAGGAGTGGAGAGAGCAGGGCATTCAGAGAACGGAGAACTCACCAGTAGAACCCACATCCGATTTTGCCCTGCTGGGCTCGGGTCAGAACCAGGGACTTCCACACAATTAGTGTATAACTTGGGGTTCCCAGGAAGACATTTGCATAACTGACTTTCTCACTCCAGAGGGAGGTGACAGGAACCGCTTTTTCCAGGCCGGTCTTCCCAGGCCTCCCACACTGTGCCACACAGAGCCTTCAGATCTGCACACAGAAGGGGCCTCGGCTACCTGGCTGTGTAGACGACCAACGCACATGTGTAAAATTGTTCTTCCTGTCTGGCCGGGAAACCTTCCTTCTATCCCCAGCTTGACCAGAATTAGGGGATCATTTCCCCCAGGCATTTCATTCCCATCCCATCAGCAGAGCACATGGGGGTCAGCATCCCAGGCAGGCAGTGTCTACATTTATCACGTCGGGGTGGGGGACGCTACTGGGCCACATGGAAATCAGGTTAAATATCCATCAGCATCTACACAGCATCACCCGCTCCCTTACGCTCTCTCACGCAGTTCCCAGACTGGATGGCTGCAAACCGCAAACACTGAAATCTCCCTGGCCCACCCCATTCTGTTCATTTTCGTACAGTACCGAGGAACAAACCTGCAATGTGGAATCCCCCCAAATATTACTGCCACATTCCTTGTAAAATGAGGCTTTTGTTGTTACATAAAAATTAATGATAAACTTGTGTGTGGGGAGGGCCATACATCCTTTAAGATGCTTAGTCAGGCATGGTGGCCCACACCTGTAACTCCTGAGCTTGGGAAGCTGAGGCAGGAGGGTTGGCATGAGTTTAAGGCCAGTGTGGGGCATAGAGCAAACTCTCAGTCAGTTCACCTTCCAGAATGATGTTCTATGGAGCATTATGTTTCCACACCTATTTACCATTATTTTTTGTTTTGTTTTTTTTGAGACAGGGTTGCCCTGGGTAGCTTTGGAGCCTGTCCTAGAACTTGCTCTGAATTCTGGTCAAGCCTGGGCTTCACATTATTCATCTTTACTGTTGAGATGATCCTGCTATGAAGCCCAGGCTGGCCTCAAACTCCAGATCTTCCTGCCTTAGCCTAAGCCAGTGGTTCTCAACCTTCCTAATGCTTTGACCCTTCAATACAGTTCCTCATGCTGTGGTGACTCTCAACCATAAAATCGGGTTTGTTGCTACTGTTATAAAGTATAACTATCTGATACGCGCCCCCTGTGAAAGGTTTGTTCGACCCCTAAAGGGATCACAACCCACATGTTGAGAACTGCTGGCCTAAGAGGTACTGGGATCACAGGCATGTGCCACAGCAGCTTCAACGTGGTTGTTGAGCCAGGGTCTATGTAGCCCTGGCTGTCCTGTAACTTCATCTGTAGACCAGGCTGGCCTTGGACGCCTCCTAAGTAATGGGATTAAATGTGCCTGTCACCAAGCCCAGATAAATTTGAAACATTGTGTGCCCTTATCTGCACACACGGAGGTCTGAGGACCTTCTGCAGGACTCACTTGTCCTTCTACCTGCCTCATGGGTCCAAGATATCGAACTCATGTCAGGCCTGGCAGAAAGCGCTCACCCACCTGCCCTGTCTCCAGTCCAGTGTCAATTTCCCTGTCACCTGTACTCATGGTCACAACCCAACAAATCCACTTAATTAAAAAATGATCCTAAGTTATGTTAGGTACTTGTGCCCCACCAGACAGGTGCCCATGTCCAGAGCTGTGTCGAATCCCCTGGAGCTGGAGTGGCACACATCAGCTCTGCTGCCCCCACGTAGATTCAGGGACCAGTTCAGGTCCTCAAGCTTGGCAGCAGCATCCACTGCGACATCCACCTCACCAGCACTTCAGTTTTAATTTCTAAATGATGCTTTTAATTATGTCTAGGTGTGTAGGCCTTCCAGTGGGCATGTGCACTTGGGCACAGGTGTCCAGAGGTGTCTGATTCATGGAGTTCAGGTGTTAGAGGGCTGTGAGTACCTGAGTCCTGGGGACTCAGTTCAGGTCTCCTGTAAGATCAAATGCTTCTGAACCACTGAGCCACCTCGCTCCGACTCAGTGTGGGTGGGTGTGTGCTGGCTAGTGGTTTTTAATACTTGTAAATAGATCTGGCTATCCTGGAACTTGCTTTGTAGACCAGGCTGGCCTTGAAGTCACAGAGATCCATCCACCTCTGACTCCCACGTCACTGTCCGACTTGGGTATTTTCTTAATGACTAATGGGGGAGGCCCAGCTCAGCCCACTGTGGTGCCAGCCCTGGGCTGGTGGTCCCGGGTGCTATCTCAAGCCAGCTGAGCAAGTGATTAAGCAGCATGCATGCCCTCATGGCCTCCGCACCAGCTCCTGCATTCACTCTTCTCTGACTTCCCCGAGTGTGAGATGAAACAAACCTTTTCTTCCCCAGGTTGCCTTTGGCATTTTATCACAGCACAGAAACTGAGCGTTTTATCTGCACATGTATGCCCTGGAACTGGAGTTTTACAACCCAGGTCCTCCCCTTCCTGCAGGGGCAGCCAATGCTTCCAATCACTGAGCCATCTCTCCAGCCCGTTAAGGGTTCCTCTATGTAGCCCTGGCTGTCCTGGGACCCAGAGATCCACCTGTCTCTGCCAGCCCAAGGTGGTGCCACCACTGCTGGGCAAGCTCTTCAGTTTAAAACTCATCAACCGCTGCTCCTCGCCTCTTTGAAGGTAGCTCGCTTCTTACAGCCCTGCACAGGGAGGTGTCACCCTAGCAGGCAGAGATGGAGCTTATTTATGACCCCAAACATGGAATCTTAAAGCCACTTTCTATAGACAAGGAAGGAAGCACCTTTCCCAAACTGTGCATGTAGCTACTCTGCACCTTGGGGACAGTGGTGTGCACCCACCTGCACCAAGCAATCCCTGTCCCTTGATGCATTTGGCTTCCTTCCTCATCAAACAATAGCGAATCACACCTTTATCTAGACAGCTGCTTGGGCCAGTTAGGATGGAACTCAGCCAGGATGGGCAAGCCAAGATTTCCAGAGGCTTGACTTTCCCCTCAGCAAACTGTTTCTTTGGGGTCCCAGCAGACCCCTACCATGGCCAACCTGCCCTTAGCAGCAGTGGACCAGGCTGGCAGTGGGTGGCCCCGTGGAGAACCACAAACAGGGCACAAGGACAAAGGGCTGCCCTCCCTGCAATCAGTGGTTGCCATGGTGACAACAGAAGCCCCAGCACCTGCAAATAAATGCTGAACAACAGTCGGTACAAAGCCAAACTCCAACGATCTTTATTATCCTGCTCAGGCAGGATCACTTCTCTAACCAGCAGGATCCACTGGATCCAGGTTGAGGTATAAACTCAGTAGATTGTCTCTCAAAGAAAGGACTGAAAAAATAATGTATCTGCCTACCTTGTAAAAGACACAACTTTCTCCAGCATTGCAGAGAAATACAATCTGTGTGAATTCAGCCCATTTAAAAAAAAGCAGCACCCTGGGGCTGGTCCCCAGTATCACACACACAAACCAACACCTGGCGGTCTGCTGTGGGAACCCCAACTCCATAGGCACTACAAGAAAACCTCCCACCCTCATTTAAAACAAACACAAAACCCACCCTCTGCTCTGCTCAACTTTACCACTTGCTTAAGGCAGAGGCCTGGACAAGAAGCAGTCTGGATAGCAGCCACTCCTCCTGAGCCAGGAAAACACACTCGCTCCCTTTGTAACAGCCAGGAAACAGATTCTCAAAGACTGCAGAACACCCAAGGGCTCCTCGAGACAGAGGCCTTTTGAAGAACACACCTGGACACCTTGTACCCACTACATCTAAAGGCAAAAGTAAACAGCGGCAGACACTTAGCTCATCAAAACCCATCTCTCCCCCAACCCAATACAGCTCACAGAGGACAAGTATGTGACCAGTGGTCTGTGAGAAGTGGGCGTGTTCGGTCAGGCCACCTTGCCTGGCCTGGAGACTTCAAGCCTAGCGCCAGTAAGAAGAGGTCTGGCTGCCTGCCGAAGCTGTGGTTTCTGCGGCCCAGTTGGCTCGTGACCGCTTCACAAAGATCTCTCCATTTTCTTCACTCACACGGGAACTTAAGAACAGGAACATTTTCAGTGACTTCTATGGCCAATGCCTCAGCGGCCTCTCAGAAGCTCTGCTGGAGACAGGCGGCCTGCACTGCAAGATCACAGATCCTTCCAGTTGATGGGCCTCTTGCCAGACTTCTGGAGCAGTTCATTGGCTTTAGAAAAATGTCTGCACCCAAAGAAGCCCCTGTACACCGACAACGGGGAGGGATGGGCTGTTTGCAGGACATGGTGACGCTTCTGAAAAAGAACAGAGTTCAGTGTGGCAGCTGGCACCTTCTCAACATCACCACGGCCATTGTGCCTCCAGACAGCTGTGCACGCTCAGCCCTGCCCAGTTTCTCAAGTGTATTCACCCCTGCACTCGCAAAACCTGAAGCTCACGTTTGTTTGTGGGTTCTGAGGCACAGGGCACCGTCTGCAATGATGGTGGCCACACCTCACTCAGTTACTACCACTGACTGTGTTCAGGTCAGTTTGCTGACGGGCTGCGAGGCACAAACTACAGAGGAGCTCAACAGCAACATACGCAGCCGCGCTGGAACAGAACCTCGGTCCTCTCTAAGAGTAGTTAAGTGCTCTCACCTGAGCCCTTTCTCCATCTGAGCCTGTCTAGCCCATAGCATGGGTGACTGTGTCCCCACCCTCAAAAGCCCCTGAGATTTTACACCCCCCCACACACACCCAGGTTCAGTCCCGCCGCAGTTCTGATGCACCTGCCCCCAGAGATCCCCCTGGTAAGCCCTCCCCTCTCCCCACCTCTGCCCCACTGTTTACATCCACCTGCAGCCATCACTAGAGCAATACTGGCATCCAGCCCAGGAGTGAAGACAGAAGCAACGTGAAGCAGTATTGGGACATTTCAGGGACATAGGTGACTGGATTCACGGGTAAGACAGGATTTAACGGCAAGAAGGGTAAGAGGGTTCTAAAAAGATGTTGGCTCAGGTTTCTGTCCCAGTGACGTGGTGACAGGCAAGTGACAGTCTTGAAGCAGACAGGGAGGAAAAATTCAAAGTGCTCCGGTCCTGCTGGGCATTCACAGTGCTCCATCTGAAGTGCTCACTGCTCGTAGCATCTGAGTAAATTCTATCTGATTCCGTGGAATGCCTGTTTTCTGTATGGTCCCAAGTTTCTTGGAAGCAGGACACTTGCCTTATTCATCAAGCATTGCATCACACATACACAAGGTGCCAGGGACCACGGTGTCCTTCTACAGGGCAGGCTAATACGTCTATATAGATTACTAACCGCAATGAGGCAGAGTGAGCATCCCACTGTGTCCAACCTTGTCCAGCTGTCAGGGGAACCCGACTCCACTTATAATGGATTTTACAGTCTCATTCCATAGCCCAAGCTGGCCTACAACTCACAGCACCCTTCCCACCTCAGCCTCCTAGGTACTGGGGCCACATGAGCCACCACAAGTAGACCTTCTACGGCTGTGCACACAAGCAGCAGGGACCCCGAGGCTCCCACGTACCCTATCAATGGCACTGCCCTTCTTCTGGGCGTAAGAGCCCCAGAGCAGGAAGACAAGGCCAGTCAGGTTCTGATTTAGCCACGACACAACTGCATCCGTGAACTGCTCCCAACCCCGCTCCTTATGGGAATTGGCTTGGTGGGCGCGGACGGTGAGAACAGCATTGAGGAGCAGGACACCTATGAACACAGCGGGGGCAAAGGTCAGGAGGCCGCACAAACCAACTCCACAGCAGGTTACATGTGACCCAACTACTCACAACAGACCCAGGGCAGAAGTGAAATGAGACCATAAAGAGTTACAACATGGCCAGCAGAGACATCTGAGCCAGATTCAGGACGTTCTGTTTCCTATCTGCCCTCTTGGCATCCTCGGGAGTTTTGGGTGGGAAACAAAAAACCAAAGTGTTCAAAAACACATATCCTAAGTGATACTAAAGAATCAGAAAGAAAATGAGCCCCAAACAGTTGATGGCAACAAAATCAAACTGTTAGAAGCCAAGAGCAAGCGTGCTGAAACTAACTACCATGGTTAGGAGGGGCTGAGGAGGGGCTGGAGAGATGGTTCAGTGGTTAAGCACACCGAATGATCTTCCAGACAACCCAGGTTCAATTCCCAACACCCATATGGCAGCTCACGACTGTCTGAAATTCTAGTCTCAGGGAACTCAACACCCATGGCAAAACACCAATGCACATACAAAAACAGGTGCGGCTGAGGATAGCACAGGTGTGACAAGTCGCCAGGACCTTTTCAGAGGCCCCTACCACACACAGTGTGGTCGACTTTGAAAAATAGAGCGATGGGACTGGAGATGGCTTAGCAGTTAAGAGCACACCAACTCTTGCAGAAGACCTGAGTTTAATCCCTAGGACCCGTGTTGGGCAGCTTACACCTGCCTGTAACTCCAGCTCCAGGGAATTTATTGCCTCTGCCCTACACCAACACCAGCACTCAAGTACACGTACACGTACACACACACACACACACACACACACACACCTACATACATGGGTATACAGGAAGGAAGGAAGGGAGAGAGGAAAGGACAGACAGACAAACAAAAGCAAACAAGAGGCAGAGAGAGAGAGAGAGAGAGCAGGATATCAGCATTAATCCAAATATGCCTAGCTCGGCTTGGTTACCTTGTCTGGCCCACCCCGATAAATCCCCATGGCCAGGATGAACAAAACCATCGATGT
The DNA here is from genome assembly GCA_902168405.1 of Peromyscus aztecus. NCBI lineage: Eukaryota > Metazoa > Chordata > Mammalia > Rodentia > Cricetidae > Peromyscus > Peromyscus aztecus. Next base: position 27,280 of record CABHPQ010166442.1, read on the forward strand.
CTGTGGACAGCTCTTTAAAAATGTTTTCCAAACTGAAAACAAGGCAAAGAAAAGCACAGTCAACCAGAATCCCCCCCCACCAGCAGTTTCTAAATTCAACAAAGGCGGGCGTGGAAAGGTAAGAAACACAAAGCCAGGGTGGGACACAGTAACCGTGGCAGGGAGACAGCCACCCACAGCCGTGACAGCCGTGACAGGCCATCCGCTACAGACTTCGCCGTGGAAGGCCTGAGTTGGGCGGCCACAAGTCACCTTCTCTTTCTGTTTATGTACAACCCCCCAGCAGTGCCGAGCCTCGTGACCCAGTCCACACGACAATGCCACCCGATCTTGCCGCAATTGGACTGAAGCCAGCTGCACCGTGGATGTACCTGGGCGGAGGCGGAACTGGTCTTTGGACACTGAAGCAGAGCCCATGAGCTTGATTAGGTCCGTGATAGGGATCCTGTCCCAGAATGACAACTTTCACCTGTGAGTGGGAAGATCAGACAACAGTGTGCTCAGTTCAGAGGGACACGTGGTGGACACACGGAACCCAAAAGGAGCAGCCCACCACACCCTAGCAGCCACATCAACAACCCATCCTTCAGGCAGTGGCCTCGATGCCATGGCCCACCCACTTAGGACAGTTTGGTGTTTCTCTTGTTCGATTCTCACACAAAGGAACACATGGAACCACTCAGAAGCATACCAAGGGGGGACAGTCCTACCCCATCCCAAGCTAGTGCCACAATGGGGTGGAGGAGGTGGCCACTGCAAACAGGTCACTTCTCAGTACCTACACAGGAGTCCCTGCAGCACATGGACCACCTCTGCTGACGACAATGTCAAAGGCCGGACACCCCCTGCTGCCACTTACTGTGGCCTGCTGCCACTTACTGTGTCGCCTTTCTAGGCAGTCAGCCGCCTCTCATTGTGGGAAAACACAGTTTTCCCAGCCCTGCGCCCAGACACCCCCACAGCCGATGCCCTGCAGGACTGATGGGCAGCACTAAGAGAACGAGGCCAGGTCACAAGCGTGGGAGCAGCTGGCAAGTCATGAAGACTGGTGTCTTTCTCAGGTGTGGCAAGGCTGATTTCTGGACACAGTCCCCGCTCTGTCTTCGCGCTTCTGCTTCCCATCCTTTCTAGCACTTCCTCTATGGCTCACACCCTCTAAAGTCCCCTTAGAACTCAGCTGCAGACTTTTTATTCCCACTGAGCTGCTCTGTTCCTGTCTCGGTGCCAGGCAGTTGGCGCATCCTCCATGGTGAAGAACCCGGGCACACAGGACTTTGCTTTCCTGTTCTAGGACTCCAGGGGTGGGTTAAGGACAACTGTGGACAGAGCACCTGGTCTTCCTGAACCTGTGTGCTGCCCCCAGAAGTCCCCAGCAGACGCTGAGAGGACCCAGGTGTCTAAGAATTCATGAATGAGGAGCCCCATGTTCCATTTCCTGGAGCACAAGCCGCGGGATTTGCTCAGGGTCCGGCTGCAGCTTGACGGCTCACTCATCGACTTTACAGACACTGGAGTATGCCATTCACTAACTCCTGAAGACCACGGAAGGCAGGGGCGGGCTGGGGCGCAAGACACCCCTGCTCAGAGAGCACCCGGTGTGCTGCACTTTCCCGGGCCACACAGCCAAGACACACACTGAAGCTCCAGCGGGAGCGGACACACAGCAAGAGCTGATGAAGACGGGCAATCGGCGAAGAGCCCACGAGTGGCACGCAGGCCTCCTGACCGACTGAAACAGAACAAGTGCACTTGCAGCAGGAGGGGCAACGCCTTTTATGTCTGTCTTTCTTTCTTCCTTTCTTTCTTTCTTTCTTTTTTTTGAGACAGGGTTTCTCCATGCAGCTCTAACTGTCCTGGAACTCACTCTAAACCAGGCTGGTCAGGAGGAGCAACTTCTAACGCTCCACAGCACACTGTAGTAACCGCAGTGACAACAATTACATAAACACTTCAAAGTAGGAGCAAGGACTGGAATGTTTCCAACACAAAGCGAAGATAAGGGCTGGAGATGGTGCAGCAGTTAAGAAGAGCACGGCTGCTCTTGCAGAAGACCTGGGTTCGTTTCCCAGCACCCACTGGCCCTCTTCTGGCCTCCAAAGGCACTGCATCCATGTGCCACACAGACACACATACAGTCAAAAATGCACGGAAAATTTAAAGTCTTTACTAAAAAAGGAAAACAAAGTAAAGATAAATGTCTGAAGTAACGCATGTGTCAAACGTACTGCAATGTCACCGTACCTGTACAGCATGTACAGTCAGCTGTGGTCATTAAAAATCAAAAGTGTGGGGCTGAAAAGGTTCCATGGGTAAAGCTACTTGGCTTCAAGCCCAACGACCTGAGTTCAATCCCAGAACCAGTGGTGTAGGGAAAGAGCCGACCCCGCCAAGTTATCCTCTGACTACACAAGTGTGGTGCACACTCCTACAGATAGACAAAGATAAATGAAAAAAAGATGTACTTACAAAAGAGAAAGGAGGACTGGAGAGATGGCGGCCCAGCAGTTAAGAGCACTGACTGCTCTTCCCAAACCCAGGCTCAGTTCCCAGCACCCACATGGCAGCTCACAACTGTCTG
>CABHPQ010166443.1:0-11016 GCA_902168405.1 Peromyscus aztecus
AAAAAAAAAAAAAAAAAAAAAGAGTGAAAGTACTCAGCATCCCAATTACTGTGTGGGCCTTCCTTTTGTAGGGCTCAAGAGAACATGGAGTTTGGTTGCTAAGGGGAATGAATCATTTGGGTGGTTCTCCATTTTGACTGATAGTTTAGGTCATATAATCATTTCTCTACTGTACACATCTCTCTCTACAATGCATCTGATTTTTAATCACATGTGTATCCAATTATGCATAGGCATATCATTGTAAATAAGATTCTCCCCTAAAAGTTCACTTGAGGACACTTTTGTCGTATTGTGAATGCACCTAAAACCAGTTAAGGCCACATCAGCCTTTCTAGTCTTTGTATCAGGAAACACTGAGAATATAGAATAGAAACTGCCCAAGTTTAATGGCCATTAGGGAGGGAGAGACTTTTTTCTATTGTTCAGCAACAATAATTAAGTAAATATGTAGATGTAGGCATAGCACAATGCCAGTTGTGGGGGGAGATGTCTGAGATTGCTAGGTACATTGTTTGAAAAGGGGTGTGTGTGTGTGTGTGTGTGTGTGTGTGTGTGTGTGTGTTATAGGCTGGTAAAGAACTAGACTTTCAAGTGAATTATTAGAATGTGGGTGGAGGGTGTTTATAATCCAGATGGAGTCCCAGGTTGCCAAGCTGTTCCCGGTGCTTGCCTGCCTCTGGTTTATTCCTATGTGCACATTTCCCTATTCTGCCTTTACCAGTTTGTTTCTGAAAGTCAGAGCAAGAAAATGACCCCCCGCCCAAAGCCCATGTTATTCCTCACTTCTTCATGCTTTCATCATCGTTGGTTCTCCTTGCTGATTGAATGACGAACACTCATTCATTAGCCTAGCCTTTGACCACATGACCAGAGGAGCCAACACTGGCTCTCTCCTCCCTGGCCAGGTCCTGCCTCCACACCGAGCCACAACTGTGAATGCTCTCATCAACCCTAGAAACTCCCTACGCTGCATCCCCCTCCTTCCTCTTTATCCAAGTGCTACTCCTATTTCAAAGTCCAAATATCAAAAGCAAATCATTCTCTTCCTCTCTCTCTCTCTCTCTCTCTCTCTCTCTCTCTCTCTCTCTCTCTCTTTCCCCTCCTCCCCCAATATCTCATGTAAGGCCAGGCTAGCCTTGATCTTGACCCCTTGACTCTCCTACATCTACCTCCAAGGTTCCATGATCACAGGCCTGCCTGCACCATTGTTCCCATTTATTTACTTACTTGCTTATATAAGCACTTAATTATCCTTATTTCTTCGAGACAGAGTCTAACTTGTAGCCCAAGCTAGCCTCAAACTCACTATGTAGCCCAGACTGGCTTCAAATTTAGGATTCCCCTGCCTCAGCCTCCATCTCCTCTGGGGTAATGGAGAGGGAATCTACAACCTCGTACATGCTAGGCAAACACTCTACCATTAAGCCCAGCCCCCCTTACTTCTTCTCCTCCTCCTGTTTACTTGAAGCAGTGTCTCACTAAGTTTCCCAGGCCGGCCTTGACCTTACTCTGTTGCCCAGAAAGACCTTGAACTTGGAATCTACCTGCCTCTGCCTCCTAAGTAGCTGGGATTATACACTTGCAAACATTTATTCTTATTTCATACATGATTAAAGTATCACTCTGAAAACCACTTAGGCTGCTGCCCCTCAGAATCCAGTCTCTTCCCGAGTAACAGGACCCTTTCCCATTGGGCTATCACCCACCCTCTTTCAGTTAGCTACAAGCCCAAGACTGTTACCGTCCGTAGGATACAAGCGGAATGCTCATGTGTGACTTCTGGGTGGAGTCTACAGTCAGTTGACATGCCATCCATCGTGCTCCCTCTTGATGGTTAACGTAAGTGGATATTCAGCCCCTACAAGCTTGCAGAAGCCCAGGGTGAAGTTCGTGAGAGGGTGGAAGGAGGATCAGAAGCCAAGCAGAAAGAGAACGGTCCTTCACTTCTACAGTGTCTGCATTGGCTGTGGAAGGCCTGCCCCCAGACTTCCTTCTATGAGACAGAAATAGATATTTACTAACAGGGAAGCTGGAGCGATGGCTCAGTGGTCAAGAGCCCTTGCTGCTCTTCCAGAGGTCCTGAGTTCAATTCCTAGCAACCACACCGTGGTTTGCAACCATTTGTAAAGAGATCTGACTCCCTCTCCTGATGTGGGTGAAGACAGAGCATTCATAAACACGAATAAATACATCTTTAAAAAAATATTTACTAGCAGTCGCTGTCATTCATGGTTTTCTGCTAATCCACCAGACACTCTTCCAAGTACTGGGGATACAGAAATCAGAAACACAGAGTCCCTGCTCTTATGCAGCCTGCATTCCAGGGTAGGCCAGAGACATCCACCCCACAGTGTGTAGGCTGCTGAGAATCGTGAAGAAAGCAGAACAGGACCCTTAATGATGGCGGGACACCTGGGCAGGTGTTCCTTCTGGGCATGGGGTTGGGGCCAGCACAATTCCCTGAGGCAGGAGCATGCTTATTATGTTCTGGGAATAACAAGAGACACAAACAGCCCTATCAGGGACAGAGCATTTACAGGCTAGGTCAGGGAATTAAGAAGGAACAAAATTAAATCGGCACTTTAATTTTCTTAGTTTCACTTTTTGAGACAGGCAGGGACCCAGTGTAGCTGAAGTTGGCCTTGAACTCCTGATCCCCCCTGCCTCTACCTCCCAACTGGATTCTAGACATAGGCCACCACACCGGGTTTCCAATAGGGGTTTCTAAGGTGCGCTGAGCACTTTGGTTTCATGCTGAATGTGCAGAAGGAACATGAGTTTTCAGCTCACATCTTTAAAGAATCCCTCTGCCTGCTGTGGAATAGGGGTTTAGGGACTGGGTTCAGAGCTGATGTAATAATCCAGCACAATCTATTAGTGGCCTGAACCAGGACGGTAGTGAAGAAAACAGATAAGAAACCAAACGTGCCCCTCTCCCCCTCCCCATCATCTGCAAGGCCGAGTTTCCCAGGTCTGTCCAAGTCCGGCATGTGGCCAAGGACAAAAAGCAATGTCTTCTTGTTAGCATCCTTGTGCCCATTTCACATATGGAAATGAAAGAATAATTTGCCCAAGATGACACAGCAGAGAAAGCCAGAGCCAGAAATCAAATCAGGATGTGTTTGATTGGAGAGCACACCCTCTCTCTCCCCGGTCCTGGCCTCCTGCTCACTTGGACGATCTCCAAGCTGCATCACATGGAAATACCATAGGTCAAAATAGCCAGATCCCACATGCCTGGCCCACACACAAAACAGAAACAGGACGAGAGGAGATTGCTGAATTAGTACCACACACTTGTGGCTTAAATAACCCTTCCCTCCACATGAAGCATGAGACCGGAGCCCAGCCCCAGGACGCAGGTGAGCACTTGACCCCGGCAGCTGGCTTTACTAATTGTGTTTTAGTAACAGCCCAGGATTGCTAAAACCTGACTAAATGGTTTGCTCTCTGGCAGAGACTGCCAGGCAATTTGTCACCACAGATTACCCAAAGGGTCAGAGTACTAAAGTCATAAGCCCACTATGGAGAAGACTCAAGAAATGGTATGTTTTCAAGTGGTCAAATTATTTTTATCATAGCCTGACCCAGAAATATTAAGTTTGATGTTGGGGGAAGATTTTCGATTAGCAGCGTCCATGAGTTCAATCCTTATTCTACTTGGAATTTTCTGCCTGGGAAACTTTCTCAACATGACGTAATAATGCAAGTCTATTTGTGGGGGAGCTTTTCAGACTAGGTATACACACACACACATACTTGCACACGCATGGACACACATGCACACATGCGTACCACTGCAAGTAGTCAACCATGACCCTAATATAGTTTTTAAACTTTTCAAAAACATTAGGGTAATGCTTCACTAAAACTTTCTACATAAGATATTTTAATAGGAACCAAGTTTCCTTTCCTCATTCTCAAATTTCCTATTACCAAAATTTAAAAAAAAACCATCATGTCAATCTGCTTCTCTCTCCTCCCCATCCCCTCCTCCTTTATCATCTCTCCTCTCTGTTTCTCTCTCTCCCCCTTTCCTCTCCCTTCCTCCCCTCCCTCCCTCTCTTCTGGGTAGATCTTCTGCTGTGCAGCCTCAGAGACCCCAGAGGTCCGGCTGTTAAGAACACCAGTTTCCGGCTGAGGGCTCACTCTGGAAGAAAATGAAGGATAACTGACATCACAATTTATTGCCCCCAAAACAACCTTCTCAACTCAAAGCAAAACCATAATTCCGGGTGAGAAAGACACTCCCTGCCAACTGACTGTGGAAGAGTGGCTTACAATGCGTGCCCCCTCCCGGCAGAGGCTCTTGGCAGTCACAAATACAGGTTGTTGTGTGTTCAGGGGTGAAGCTCGGAGGAGCAGAAGAGAGTTAAAAGGACATTCTGCATGGGAAGTGTGCCTCTTTCCAGTGCATTTACCCCATAAAGTCAGAGCACTAAGAGCCCCTGGAAAATTCCCCACTAGGGAACCAAACCACACACACACACACACACACACACACACACACACACACACACGCAGTCCCTTACCCACTGAAATCTCCTCGTCACTATTACAGCTTCCAGGAAGAAGGGTTTTCCAAGGATGGGAAAAAACTAAGACAGATTTAAGTCGCCAACCTGACCTGGCAGAGCTAAGTGCTTTTAAATAGTATTAGGTTCTTGTTTTCAGGAAACTGTCAAACCTTAAAGCTAAAACAACACTCTGTGATAAGCAGGCTACTGAGAGCAGGCCTCCCTGACACTACCAGAAGAAAGGCCTGGCAGAGACCGCAGGGGCCTTCAAGAAAGGAAAAGGAGGGTGTTCGGGCATCCACAGGACCAAGGAAGCCCAGGCAGAGAATCACCTAGAAAGGAGCTCTGCCCTGGGCCGCTTGACCCGACACGTATGTTTGCCAGAGGGATGTGATCAGGACCACTGACCCCACTCCCCAGGCCTGGAACACTACTGAGATGTTTATCTTAGTCCTCCCACCAAAGCCAGTGCCCCTGATGCAGAAACAACAGCTCTCAATCTCACCTAGGACAGATGTGGTTTCCAAACAGAGCCAACCTTAAGCCTGTCCAGGAAATTGGGAATTGATTACTGGAGAATGGCCTCATCTCAGGGGAGAAATGAGTTGGTTCAGTTTTCTGCATGAGGGTGGTTTGTTTTGTTTTTGTGTTTTTGGAGATACAAATGTGTGTACCCAGAGTGCACTAGAGTTCAAACAATCTGCCTCTTAGGAGGGAACTTAGACTCTGGGTCTCCTGCGTTCCAGCAGTAGGAATCGTTACAACGACTTGCTGTGAACATGACCTGTAATGACTTACCAAAGTGCCTGGAATTAAGCTACATGGGTACTGAACACAGGGGAGAGTCACCTCCTATGCTGCAAACTCAAGGTTAATTCCTCTAAACGTAGACACGTGACTCTCTGGGAGCCAATAAAGCCAAGGGGCAGTTGGCTTTGCAGAGACTAAGCGTGAGAAGGAAATTCTATGAACATAGACCATTCCTGTAAAGATGACCCAGTTAAGCCACATGCCTATAATCCCAATAGCTGGAAGGCTGAGGCAGGAGGATTTTGAGCTCTAGGGCAGTGTGGACTATATTTTTAAGGGGGGGGTGGGAAAGAGGAGAAAGAAGCAGCTGCTGCCAATCATACAGGGGAAAGCAGAAGGGGTAACTAGCAGACCTTTGGCCACGCCCATAGGTCTGGGGCCCTGGAGAAGAGGCCCACCAGAAGCCTTGTGGTAAGAAAGACAGCAAGCAGTTGGAAAAGTCTGAAAATGAAGTCAAGGGGTACATCATCCACTCTGGCAACTGCATAAGTGGCTTTTCTCCTGGCTGTAACCGAACACCTGACAGGAAGCAACTCATGGCGGGTAGGGAGGGTGAGCTCAGTTTGAGGGAGTACAGTCCATTATGGGCCTGAAGGCATGGGAGCAGAGGCATGAGGCAGCTGGTCGCATGGCTTCCACAGTTCGGGAAACAGAAAGAGGATGGGAAGCAGGCCAGGTTCTATACCCTTAAGGCCAGTCACGAGTGACTCATTTCCTGTGGGGACATGTCATGTCAAATGACTATAGTCTCTCGTTCCATCCTGGACTAAATAGGACAGGTGTAGAGTGCTGAAAGGAAGGCAAGTGTGGAGAGGAACTGAGATAGGTTTGGGATGAAGGTGGGAAGGGGAGGCTAAGAGAGAGCAGGGGTGTGGGGAGGTGGGCTTGCTGGAAGGAATTCTGGCAACAGGCATGAAGGTTCCTTAACTAATTGCAAAAAATAAGCCAAACATATTGTGCACTATGGGCTCTTTCTTGTGATGCTCAATTTCTGTCCCAGATGCTGAAAGGGGGGGTGCATGTGTCTACCATCACCCCTTTTCAGGATTCAGGGGGTCGGAGAAGCACGGTTTCCCCATCATGCAGCTTTGCTGAGCCTCTCAGGCCAGGCTCTCTGCAAGGCGGATTGCTTTCTCTAACCACCTCACTCACCACAATCAATCGCTCTGATGGGGAAACAAGTCCACTCCCGTGTCCACCAAACAGGGTCCTGGGCTGGTCCAAGGTGTACGTCACACATCTGAGTTGTCAGCAGTGATTCCTGTTCTCTAACCCAGCCCAGCAGGCTAAGCTGAGGATGGTGTGGAAAGTGAGGACAGGGGTAGTGTCATAGTCCCTCAAGAGTTTAGGAGCACAATCACGGTCGGAATGGACAGGCCACCCTGCAGGCCTTCAGACCTTTGAAGAACAAAGTGCACACAGATATGAGGTGACTAGGAAGGGACACAGCCTTCGGTTCTTCTGGAACACAGGGAATGCTCAGTCATTTGTAGCATTTTTAGACTTTCCCTAATGTAAAACAGAAAGGAAGCTAAACCTGGGGACTTGCTCCAGAGAGAGCCATTCCATGGCCCCAGAACCAAGCAAAACGGTGACTTGTTAGCCTCCAAGAAAATACCAACTCAACTTTCCTTCTTCCTGCTGCGGGACACACAGAGCTGATGAAGCCCTGTCCCCGTCACCTACGATCCACACACATCATGTCATGGAAAACACAAGTCTGGATGTCAGAGAGGTAGGTAGAAGAGGGAACCGCCAGGTCAAAGTGACTGCCTGGGAAGTCGGATTACTCGACATGTTTAAAGCATTATTAGCCAGTCTGGAGGTGGTAGGTTCAGAGCGAGAGCGGGGGAGGGGTCCAAAGAGCCGTAGAAAGAGAAGGGGCTTTGAGCTTGAGAATCCCTCCTGGAGTTTTACTGAAATGCTTACAAAACTCCGGGTGCAAGTTAAGAGAGGTCCGGATTCAGCCAGCCAAACCTAGAAGGGAGTGTGGAGTAGAGGTTAATTGTGGCCGTCAGAGATGAGTGGTTACATGGGGAGATTCATTTAAAATTAACGAGGCATTGGTTGCATTTTATAAGTCTTCCTAGGTAGCAAGTTCATAAGTGAAAGGGGTAGAAACAGAATGGCTGTTTTAACACTTACTGGCCAACCCTCCAGCCAAACAGGCACCCACTGGCTCTTTCCGTCACAATAACACAAAAGCACACAGGTGCCCTGAGCCCAGAACAGGAGAGGGGTCCCACTAATGTGCATGCATCTGGGGCCAATTTACAACTACACAGTGTTCCCAGGGACAGGTGACCATAGGAAGCCCTCAGGACAGACCAGACTGCAACTTGAGATTGAACAATGTGCTCTGGCCTCAGATCAAAATGAGATAAAGACCCTGGTAACTACAAAAATGTGATCGTTTTAGTCAGTGATGGGCTGTGTGTATGATAGTAGTCTCCTAAGATTATATTGCCTAGCAATGTTGTAGCCATCTTGATCTCAGCCAAAAGACTGGGGAAGTGAAAGGCACTTGTATGCAGTCCTGAAAACCTGAGTTCAATTCCCAGATCTCACAAGGTGGCATTGGCAGGAGAGAACTGACTCCCAAGAATTTTCCTCCAACACACACACATACACACACACACACACACACACACACACACACACACACACAATTTTTTTAAGGCCAAGAAGCAATATCACAGCCATCTTAATTCGTGGGATGTGCACACAAGGATGAAATGTAAAAAAACATTGCCCCATTCTTAAACAATCCATGATGGCTTCGTTCTACTATCACTGCCCTTGGAGTTAGAAACAGCATGAATGCCTCACTTCAGTAATGCCAGTAATTACTTGGCATGGATGCTTCTAGAAAAGCACAGATGGTTCTAGAATCTGACTTGGAAAAGGGCTGGGGTGGACCATTCTGTCAAGGTCATCCTTGGCTACATATAGAGTTCTAAGCCATTCTGAGATACACAAGGGCCAGTTTCAAAAATTAAAATTCAGTAAAAATAAAATGTCATTCCACCTCTCTCTTTTAATCTAAACGTTTGCCAGAGCCAGCAGACAGCAACTCAGAACCATCAGCAATGAGACAGCAGACAGACAGCCTTGGCCTCAACGCCGCCGTGCCTGTAATGACACCTAACTGTTCTCACGAAATCCACCCATGAAGAAATCTGAAGTCATGGAGGAAGAAAGCTGACAGGAATCAGCCAGCCCCTCCCTCTCTTCTCCAAAGGAAAGAACCTGCAGAGCTGTGGGAACACCCACCCTGCTGTGGGGAGAGGCAGAGATGAGCAATTTGGAGGAGACACCAGGCTCTTGGCAGTGAACCACAGACACAGTGAAACATAGTTCCAAGCTGGGTTCTGGGACACACTGTCTTCCCCTGAAGAAGATGCTTCCAGGATGCTGCACAATAGACCCCGTGGCCAAAAAGCCTTCTCCGTTATTATCTTTCCACCCCACATTTTTAGCCTCCAGGATAAGGGGTGGGGAGAGTTCTCCTCTTCCTCCTTTTCTTCTCCTCTTCCTCATCTCCCTTTTCCTCACTCCCCCCCCCACCTTTTCTTCTTTCCCCTGCCTCTTCACAAGGGTAGCTCATAATAGGTCTTTGAGGCCACATGACTCAAGGCATGATGCACACTGGGGTTGTCATTCTGAGTGTAAATCTGGAAAGAACAAGAATTGAGTCAAGAAGGCCACGTAAGAAAGAGGCTTTGTCTTAGCTGCATAACACGGGGAGCTGTGTAGGAGCAGCAGGGAGTCATGAGGCTGTGTTTTCAGACGCATGAATGGAACCATCCAGGGGTAGAGCTGAAGGCTGCAAGACCAGAAACCGTTTTGAGAGGCCTGACAAGGCTGACAGCCTGGCTCAGCAGCCCTCCCGTGCACCAGGGGTTGAGGGGAGCTATGAATGTGTGTGCACCTGGGGGTGTGCTGAGACTGTGGGGGCAAAGATGTCAGACATCCCCTTCCTTTAGGGTCTGAGGAGGGGCCAGTCTGTGCTTTGCTTGTAGACTAAATGCCACCATTGAGAAATTCATTTTTCTCTTTAAGAAAATGAATGTTTCCCATTGTCAACCATGTTGGGCCATAAAGAGTGGGTAGACACAGACTGAGGGAGGGAAGGACCATCTGTTTTGCAGGGCAGGGACCCAGGAAAGGTCCTGGAGAGTCTTCCATGGACACGTAGTAAAAGGAAACATCAAAGTCTTGGGTAAAGCAAGACCCAGAGGCAAATTTAGGGCCTTGAGTAAATCCACCGCTGGGGTGAAAGAATTCCAAGTAAGGACATGACCTGGAAATTCCATGGAAAGAGAGAGAAGCAGAGCAGTCAGTGGAGCTGGTCCACATATCCAGTGTCAGTGACACGGCCCTCCCAAGATAAGCTTGTGGAAAAAGCCACTCATTGAGGACATCCTAAATATAGAGGGAACCCTTCTAGGACTGAACTTCTTTTTTTTTTTTTTTAATGATTTATTTATTTATTTATTATGTATACAGTGTTCTGCCTACATGCATACTTGCAGGCCAGAAGAGGGCACCAGATCTCATTACAGATGGTTGTGAGCCACCATGTGGTTGCTGGGAATTGAACTCAGGACCTCTGGAAGAACAGCCAGTGCTCTTAACCACTGAGCCATCTCTCCAGCCCCCCGACCCTGAACTTCTTCCAGTCTGGATGCCAGGCACTCTCACGGTGACTACAGTCTGAATATTACAAGAGATGTGACTTACTAAACTGATGAAATGGAGCCTCGCGCCGCTCAGGTTTTACTGTGTAGTTGGTCTGTGTTCCCATGATCCACTCCACTAGTAGCCCTTAGGATTTGGTTGGTGCTGTTGTTTGCTTGTAGAGTGTGGGGAACAAAGTTAAGCTGAACTCAGAGAAAGAGTTTCCAGTGGAAGGCCCAGCAGCTCTTGCTGTCTTCTAGTCTACAGTGACAGTTCCAGCAGCCAAGCTGCTTGCTGGAACTTGGATCCAAAGGCCCATGTGTTAAAGGTATGGTCCCCCAGGAGGGCAGCTACTGGGAAGTGGTAGAACCCTTGTGGCCAGACCAAGTGAAGGTTTTAGGTCATTGGAGAAATGTGTCCTTGAGAGTGATTGTCCCGCCATGGATGGTATCTTCTCTTCTTCCCTGACCATCAGATGACCAGTTTTGTTCTCCTTCCCAACCATGCATGTGGTCCTGCCTCATCATAGACCCAAAAACAACAGGGCCATGGACTGAAAGCTGTAAAACTGTGGAGCCAATACAACCCTTTCTCTTCCTGAGTTGATCAGCTCAGGTGTTTGTTATGGTGGTAGAAAGCTGGCTTAACACACGGCCAGAGAAAGCTGAACTCGCAAGCTAAGAGCTGGCTTGATTCGATTCAACATGTTAAAATCCCTGCCTCAACCCAGTTCTCTGGGTTTTATTATATATGATCAAGTGCATTTGAATGAAACTGTCTCCAAGTCCTCATTTTTATTTCATACTGACAATATTATTTTTATCAAGCTCATATTTCAAGAAGAGCTATTATTCTCCGGCTTTCCTGAACCAGGGGAAATTATCTTGTTCCTTCCCTTGAGCGTGAAAGAAATCCTTTCCATAACTAATGTTTATCGTCGGCACAATTTCTTTTGGGGGAAAGAGAGAGAGAGAGAGAGAGAGAGAGAGAGAGAGAGAGAGAGAGA
>CABHPQ010166443.1:11026-57553 GCA_902168405.1 Peromyscus aztecus
AGAGAGAGAGAGAGAGAGAGAGAGAGAGAGAGAGAGAGAGAGAGACCTTGACACAGAAGGAAAAAGAATATCTGTGTTAGGATGCTAGAAAGTCACCAAGAGAAGCTCGGGGGAGGGGCTCCGTTCACAGAAGTTCTGTCCTCTGCTCTCTCCTGGGGATGGACAACTGACCCTGGATGGACGGCTGTGGGGCCAGCCTTTAACTCTTTCACTTCTGAATCGTGAAAGGATCTCTGACAAAGGGCAGGGATAGCTTGAAGAACTAGGGGTTGGGAGGTTAGTCAGGGCTTTCTGGAACAATTCAAGCAATAGGATGCACACATATAATTAGAAAGAGGGACAGGGGCAGATGAGATTTCAAAGAAGCAGCTCACATGATTACAGGGCTGGGTAGCCCCAAATCTAGAGGTCAGATCAGCAGGCTGGAAATTCCAGAAAGACTTGAAGCACAATTCTTCCTTTTCTGGGAAACTGTCCTTTTGCTCTAAATGCCCACATTGAGTGTGTGGAGGCCACCCACATACTCAAGGACAAATCTGAAGCCAACTGATGGCTGATGTTAACATCTGAAAAACACCTTCCCAGCGTCTCCTAGATGAGTATTTGACTACATAATGGAGTAATATCTGTTAGAGTTTAAATATAAAATGTCTCCAAGAGCCAGGCAGCAGTGGTACACACCTTCAAGGCCAGCCTGGTCTACAGAGAGAGATCTAGGACAGCCAGGGCTACACAGAGAAACACCGTCTCAAAAAACCAAATTAAAAAAAAAATCAGTCAAACAAACAAAAATGTCTCCATGAACTCATGTGTTTGAGTGCTTTGTTCCTACTTGGTAGTGCCATTTTGGAAGACTGTGGAACCATCAGGAAACAGAACCTCATTGAAGGAAAGGGATCACTAGGAGGGGTCCTTGAGATTTGTAGTCTGGCCCCACTTCCTTCTACTCTCTAATAATTGACTGCAAAGACAACATGACCCGCTGCCTCATGCTCTTACCAACATGCCTCCTGACCATGGTGAGTTGTATCCCTTCAAACTGCAAGCCACAACAATTCTCCCTCCCTCAAGGTTTCTTTTAAGTATTTAATCACATCAAGGAGAAAGGCAGAGACACCATACATGCTCAGCCAAGTGGACACATAAAACTAACCTACCAAGGGAGTAGGAAGGGAGACGTTCAGGAGTATTTCAATATTTTAAATAGTAATCCCAGTCTCATCCCTAAATAAAGTGTCTATAAAAATCTCACAGTCCCATTGTGGGTGCCATTACGCTTTTCTTCGGGTTTGAAATAAATTCTGGTGAGGATTCCTGGAAAGGGGAAGAAGAATGGAAACGAGGAGACACAAAAGGGGATTGGGGAGCAGTGCCTAAGAAACTTCTCTGCAGCAACTAATATGGAACTTCTAAGTCACTGTGGGGGAAGCTGCCGCTTCACTCTGAGAAGACACAAGCCCACTGTGGTTGCATGGAAACAAGAGCTTCCAGTCACCGAGGACCCACCAACATCTCACGAAGCATCCTTAACAACACTGAGAAGGCAACCACCATTATGCTCCTCTACAGATGGGTAAACTGAGGCATCAGAAGGCCAAGCAGTTGCTTCTGCACCATCCACACAACTAATGGGAGAGCTAGAATGCAAACCCAGCTCTGCTCAAATCAAAATCCAGGCTTTTTGCAGACACATACAGGAGCAAATAGATGTGCTGCACAGAGTAGGTCTGGGGTCTTGAGGCGCCCTGCTTTTAGGCTGTACGTTAAAGGGGCCTGAGAAGCATCAGGAATCTTAGTAGAATGGAAAAGCAGGTTCCATTGCTAATAATTTTCCTCACAACCAACCCCAAGTCACTATAGATAGTTAATTTTCCAGAAGATAATGAATTCCTAGTTTTGTTTTTCTCCTGCCTAACTCTGAACTTCCATCCAGTTCCATAAGGCCAGTGCTGAAGTTTGTGAGAGAATGCAAGGTAATATTGGGTGCGCTAATGAACACAACTGTATTAACGATGTCACACAGAACTACAGAGGTTCTATATGTGTTCTGCTACTGACTCATTTTGAATGACATTCTCCTTTGCCCAAAGCAATAATACTTTGATTGCAAACTATTTCCCTCACCAATATACTCCTTCCCACAGAGAACAGCTACCATGGAAATCCATGCAATAGATTCATTTTTGTGGCACTGCATAGCAAAGCTGACAACCTAATTTTGACATTTGGTAAAAGTACATCTTTGTCTACCTTCATGAGAAGACTTGCTTAGTAGCAGTTTTTTTCTCAAATGCTGCGGTGGCACATATTTTCTGCTGATATCAAAAATGGGGGTGAGGGATTTTGTCTTGGTTTATTTGTTTGTTATTTATTCATTTTATTGTATGCAACTTGGACTCCTGAATGTGTTTTCACAAAGCTAAAAAGAAACCAGAAATAAGATTATAATTCTTTTTAATTTACACCTCGATACAGCATTCACAATTATTAATGAAGTAATGATGACCAGTCTGTCTTGAAAACCCCTAATCTTGCACGCTCAGCACTCTCTCTGATCCAAACTCTTTTGCAAAGATCACTCTGAATTGGATTCAGGAGAAACAAATTAGACTTATTTCACTCCAAGAAATTGGAACCATATTCAATAAAATAAGACCAAATTATGCTGGGAACTAGGATATGCTTGGTTCTGATTTCTTGTGGCAAAATAGTTCCAGATTACATCTAAAGTATACAATGTGGAGTAAATCCTCTTTATTTTTAGATATTGCAAATATCTCCTGCATTGTGTTCTTTGCAAAAGGAAGGGGGGAGAGAAGGGGTGGGAAATAGAGGGGATGAGAAAGGAGAGAGAGAGAGAGAGAGAGAGAGGGAACTCTCCTCTGGGACCTCAGCATATTACTAGGCCCCCACAGAATACGCTAGATATAAAAAGTTTCCTTGGACATCATCCAAAGTTGTTTATCTACTTTGGATCACATAAGAACTAATTGTAAAAGAGTTTCCAGGTAGCAGTTCAGTGTGGAGCTCTAGTGAATTCCTTTTAGATATCTACTGAACAGAATGTTAATATTTTCAGACTGACAAAATAATTTGTTATTTTACTCTCTCTACTCAAATGACAATTGCTTCAAAGTTATCTACTTTAAAGTCATATACAGAGAAAAATGCATGGAGAGACCTGTTCTCTAGCATGTTAATGAAATATTAGCACCTCAAAAAAGCATATTTCATCCATTTTTTTTAAACATCTATTCTTGAAGGTATTGATGGGTTCAGTTTCTAGGTCCTGGTATTATTTTTGAGCTCAAGCCAAAGGCTAAATAAAAGTGATTGTCTCCACTTACTCATGCTGAGTGTCCGCATTAGGGTTTTTATTGCTGTGATAAAATACAATCATAACCAAAAGTAACTTGGGAAGTAAGGGTTTATTTCAGTTTATAGCTTGTAGTCCATCGTCCAGAGAAAACAGGACAGGAATTCAAGGTGAGAGCCTAGAGGCAGGAACAGACGCAGAGGCCATGGAGGAGTGCTGCTTACCAGCCCTCCACCACATGACCCACTTCCTCCAGTGAATTGGACCCTCTAAAACAGCAGCACCAGCCTAGACCAAGTGTTCAAATGCATAAGCCAAGGGGAGCTTGTTCTGCCCAAACCATAACAACCCCTACACATGTGTAGACCCAAATCAAATTCTGTATCACAAAGAATGTTGAGCTAGGAATGGCACTTGGGAGTGAGAAAGAATGTACAGATATCAGTGAGAATGGTATGGATGAGAGACAGACAGGTGGCCACCATGAAGATCCAGAGAGAGATAATGAGGGTCTAGATCAGGGCAGGGGCTGAGCAGGATAAGAGTAGGAGATAGTAGAACTGCATTTATCAAAAATGGGGAAGAGAAGGAAAGCATGGGAGGCACCCATAGTACCTCCCAATTTCTACCTTGAGCAAAAGATAAATAGTGGGACTGTATATGTATTTTGGGAATTACATTAAGATGATAAAACACAGTCAGGAGTGGTGGTGCACCCTTTAATCTCAGTACTCAGGATGTAGAGGCTGATGGATCTCTGAGGTCAAGGCTGGCCTGAGCTAATAGTGAGCTCCAGGACAGCCAGGGCTACATAAAGAGACCCTGTCTCAAACAAAATAAAACAAAACCTTTAAAAAGACAGTGAAATGTATTGGTGTAAGTTGAATTTTGAGTATAACTTTTGTAGTATCTTTGAAACATCCAGATAAATTATCTAGTAAACAAAATAGAGTCCCTGTTTAGGGGCACATGTCAAGAATCTGCATGAAGAATTCATGTAGTGTTGAAAGCTTTGGTCTGGAGAGTAGAGAGCTGTGACTTGGAATAAAACCAGCTTGAAGCTCCATGGGGTTTAAAGGGCAAGTAGGGGAGATACACCCATAAAGAAACGAAGAAGGGGCAGTTGGTGAGGGAAGAGAATCAGAAAAGGATGAGCTCTGAGAAGTAGGGAAGGAGACCGCATCAAGAAAAGGACCTGTCAACAGTATGAAATGCTCAGAAGTCAAAAGAGGTGTGCTGTGGGATGTTCTGTATGGCAAATGTGTTGCTAATAAAACACTGATTGGCAGTGGCTAGGCAGGAAGTATAGGCGGGGCTAACAGAGAGAATTAAAAGAACAGCAAGGCAGAGGGAGTCACTGACTGCCAGTTGCCACCAGGACAAGCAGCTTGTAAAGATGCCGGTAAGCCACGAGCCATGTGGCAAGGTATAGATTTATGGAAACGGACTAATATAAGATATAAGGACAGTTAGCAAGAAGCCTGCCACGGCCATACAGTTTGTAAGCAATATAAGTCTCTGTGTTTACTTGGTTGGGTCTGAGCAGCTGTGGGACTGGCAGGTGAAAGAGATTTATCCTGACCGTGGGTCAGGCAGGAAAACTCTAGCTACAGAGGTGACTCAGCTAAGAAGGATCAATGGGATTTGACATTTCAGAGGTGATAACGACCTTGACAGAAAACACTTTTCTGGGAGGTGGAGAAGTGGAGCCCGAAGTTCAGTGGGCAAAGAGTGGAATGATGGAAGAACGGACATAGGATATGAAGACCAACTGCTTGGAAATCTGACCATGAGAGGAAGAAGAGAGGCTCTGCATATGTATTTAGAGGAGAACGTGAGGTCATGGAAGGATCTGCCTTAAGAGTGGAATACTTTGACCACATATAAAGGAAAGCCTATATTATTAAACTGGCATAAAAATTCATGGCCTTTGTGGTGGTTTGAATAGAAATGGCCCCCCATATGCTCATATATTAGGATTAGGAGGAATAGGATGTATGGCCTTGTTGAAGACAGTGTCTCACCAGGGATAGATTTTGGGGTTTCAAATGCTCAATTCAGGCTCAGAGTCTCTCTCTTCCTGCCCCTGTGGATCCAAATGTAGAACTCTCAGCTATTTTTCCAGTACCACATCTGCCTGCATGTCCCCATGCTTCCCACCATAATGACAGTGGACTAAACTGTAAGTAAGCTCCAATTAAGTGTTTTCCTTTATAAGAGTAGCCACGAACAAGATGTCTCTTCACAGCAACAGAACACCGATTAAGACAGCCTTCCATCCATATCTTTAACTTTATGAGTATATGAGCTCACTGTGAATGTCTGAATAAGAATGGTCCACATAGGCTGGTATTTTTGGAAACTTAGTCATCAGGGAGTGGCACTATTTGAAAAGGACTAATGGGTGTGGCCTTGTTGGAGGAAGTGTGTCACTGGGGGTGGTCTTTGAAGTTTGAAAAGCCCATGCCAAGCCCAGTTCTCTCTTTTCCTACAGTCTGGATCAGGATGTAGCTCTCAGCTACTGCTCCAGTCATGTGCACCGCCATGTTCCATGCCATGATAATAATGAACTACTTCTGAAACTATAAGCGAACCCCCAGTGAAATGCTTTCCCTTTTAAGAGTTATCTTGGTCATGGAGTCTGTTGGCAATAATAGAACAATGACGAAGACACTCACTGATTATACATGACCTTCTATAAATAAGTGAACTGTGTACCAAACCAAGAGTCTTATGGAACATAAAAGCCTGAACATGACAGACTGTGTAGCTCAAGGTCATGTTGAGAAGTACAAAAGAACCACCTAGAGGAGATACAGCTTTTGCTTTGTAACACAGTTGTATGAAAACTGTATCCTAAAATGATCTCAAAGGATTTCCTCCATGCCTCCTTGAAATGTGCTCATCTTTGTCTGAATAAAATGGAACTGATTCCACTTTCACTCTCAAATTCGAACTGTTTCTTAAGTGTAAGGCTTGAGGACAGTGTGGCCCATCGGACCCCACCACTCTCTAAGATTTATACACTGCTAATGACTGATGGAGGAGGGAGAAACATTTTGTTGTATGGCCACTGGTAAGGTGCCCATGCTAATAAAATACTTTTTAAAAATCTTCTCATTTCTGCCCTAGCTAATACAAAGTGGGATGTTTGTGTGGCACTAGGCTTTCTCATCATTCAGGCCTATCAGTTGCAGGGGATAGTAAAATCCCAACGAGAGCTTGGCATCAGAACCCCACGTAGATACAGAAGGGGTGAGTTCTGTGGGTTCATTGGATGCAGGTGATTCAGACATGAGCAACCATCTAGCCTTTTCCATCACTCACTCTTTCTTCCTCAGCATCCATTCCAAGGGATTTCCACTAGCTGAGCTTTAAGCCCTTTAGAATCACAGGATGCTAGGTGAATGTAGTTGTCCTCTTCGGAGAAAGAGAAGGATGGGGGCTGGGGATACTGACTCAATATACACAGCGGAGAAGCCTCTTGTTAATTTCCCAAACATCAGTTCTTCTCCTGTTCCTTAGAAAACACAGTGACTCCCTAGTTACTCTCCGCTGTGTAATGTCTTTGTCTGAAATCTTAAAGAAGCTCCATTTTGCATTGGTGCTTCCTGTTTGGTTTCCGGGTTGTTTGTTTGTTTGTTTGTTTTTCTGGTAAGCTACTACAATTGCTTGGCTGCGTGCACCTTCGTTGGGCGTGGCTACTGTACCATACCTTGCCTACTGCACTTGCAAAAATGTCCTTTTCTAGATGTTGTAAGAAGAAAACTCTACACACTGAACTAATGTCATCTGCCTCCAAAATGCCTTAACTGTATCGGCAAAAGCAGCATTTCTTATTTTTTTAAAGCAGCCCTAGCTGGATTGTTAGAGCAGCATCGTTAAAAGGATAATGACAGTGTTGGCCTCAAATAGTTTCTTAAAATGATTGCTCTGCCCTGTGGGTACTGGCAAGGCAGTCGGGAAATCTGTTGGGGTCAGCAGGTCCTTGAATGCTGCTCACCACAAGACTGTCTGATCCTCTCCCTTTTTCTGATCCACACACACAATATCTAGTTTAAGATAGCCGTCCTTGTTCTTATGCCTATATCATGATCCTTTTTCATTTTAATGGTCAATGCTTAATTTTCCTATTAGGCCAAGAGTTGTGACTTCATTTTTTTTTTTCATCTTGATGGGAATTTTCTTATTCTGAGATTCAAACACACATTGCTTTAAGACTGTTACCATCCTAGAAGTTGACAGCCTGGCTATGAAGCCACAGGTTAGCATATTGCACCCATTTTACCCTAGGGAAAGCTAAGTTTGGCCAAGACCCACAAGCTGGGAGAAAGTGGAACCCTGCTGTTCAGGTTGCTCAGCTTGACTGTCAACTCCACCTGTCTGTGTCTGAGGAGTGGAGATCATCCTGAGTTCTTCATCGGTCTAAGGCTGTAGATAGGAATCGATGTAGAACTGAAACTTGACTCTGAAAAGGGAAGGTGCTTGAATTAAAGGGAATCTAACAGGAAGTTAAAGGTACTGATTTGTCATAGAGCTACAGAGAAAAGGGCTCAAAGAGATCCCTGAAGAACAGAAACTGCTGAGCAGGGGAACTTTAAACGTAAAAAAAAAAAAATTGTATGTTTACTTATGTCTATCTGTATGTAAATGTGTGTGTGTGTGCGTGTGTGTGTGTGTGTGTGTGTGTGTGTGTGTGTGTGTGTATCTGTGTGCATGTCCACGCGTGGGTGTACATGAGGGCTTTTGTGAACTTTCAAGAACCAATTTTCAAGAACCAATTTTCTCCTTCTGCTATGTGGATCCCAGGGTTTGAACTCAGGTCATCAGGCTTGGTGGCAGGCACCTTTACCAACGGGGCCAAACTCTCTGGCCCTGGATAAGAAACGTTATAACCACCTTTCTCTCTTTGTTAGAAAAAGAGGATGCTGTTTTAGAGTTGGTTTATACAGGAGTAAAACCAGAGTCCATATTAATTGCTTTACTTGTTTTCTAAGCAGTTCATGCCAAGAGAGCCCTTTGACTATGCTTGAGAACTAAATATGCTTAATTCCCGTGGCACTCAGTAGCTCAACAGTGATATGGGCACAGTGATTGGAAGGCCTTTACTGAACTTTGTTGATGGTGGGCTTCAGCTAATGTCATTGGATTGACAGACAGACTTGTCAAACCCACCTGAAGTTATCAAACCAATGGTTTACATAATGCAACATAAACCTGTTCCCTCCCTGTCTCTGGTTAGAAGGATGATCTATATACCAGATCAAGTCTGTGAACACTTGGTTTCTCTCCTAAGTGGTGCAGGGAGGATGGATGGAGGCAAACACTTCTCTGCTGTGTTACCTTTTCAACCCATTTGTTTACAATTTATCAACCACTTACACTTTACAAAGAGAAACCCCCCACGATTTATTGCTTGGGAAGATGATACAGAGAGTGTGAGAGAGAATCACTAATAAATTGATGGAGATGTACTTTGTTAATACAGAGTGCTATTGAAATGCATCATGAGGAGTAGCCTTTTCAAAGTCAGTGCCCAAGAAGATACTAGACATCTGGCTGCCTTGTTCTTCATCTTACAGACCCTGCATACAAAGCCTGAATAGTGTGTCTTTAACCTCACTTAGAATCTTCAGAAAAGGTCCCTACTTATCGTTAGACAATGGACTAGCTCTGGTTAACAAAGGAAAACAAATTACAGAGCAGTGTTTCTCTAGTCTTAAGGAGCAAAGGAATCACCTGGAATATTGTTAAAAAGAAAAGTTGGAGTTCAGAAAGTCTGGGATGGAATCTGAGATGTTGTAGGCTTCCGGGTGATGCTGATGCTGCAGGTCTGAAATGCTGTACCAGTTAAAAGGATGGATGTGGTGAGATGTATGGAATTGTGTAGTCAACAGGACTTCAACAGCAGGAAAAGACAATCTCTGAAGAAAGACAGCATTTTTCATTTGTCTAGTGTAGCTGGAAGGTTTCTCTGGTCCCGCTTGACCCCACAGTCCTGCAGTCGCTTATAAAATAATCACTCAGAAGTTTAATATTATTTACAAACTGTATGGCCTATGGAAGACTTCTTGCTAGCTAGCTCTTTCATCTTAAATTAACCCATTTCTAATAATCTATGTTTTGCCACGTGGCCGTTGCATTACTGGTCTGCTGGCGTCTTGCTTCTCCTTGGGTGGTGGCTAGGCATTTCCCTCTCCTCTCATTTCTTCTCTCCGTTTATCTGCTTGGATTTCCTGGCCTGCCTCTAAGCTGCCTTGGCATAGGTCAATGCACTTTATTTATCAACCAATCAGAGCAACACATATTCACAGCATAAAGAAAGACATCCCACAGCAGTCTAGCATCCAAAATACAAAAATAAAAGCATCCACGTACGGGTGCCTAGGAGGAGAAAGTGTAATTGGACTTTCCTTTGGGCCACCAGCTCACAAATAATGACATGGAGACTTATTAATAATGGAAGCTCAGCCTTAACTCAGGCTTGTCCCACTAGCTCTTATAATTTAAATAAACTTATTTATATCAATCTATGTTTTGCCTTGGGGCTTTTTACCTTTCTTTAATTTTGTATGTTTTATTCCCTCCATGTCTCCTTGGCATCTCTCTGGCATAATTCACATGCCTAGATTCCTCCTCCTCTTCCTCTCTCCCCCAAGAAATCCTGCCTACCTCTCCTGCCTTGCTATTGGCCATTCTTCTCTTTATAAACCAATCAGAAGGCATCTTAGGCTGAGACATATCTTTATAGTGTACACAAATATTCCTCAACAAGAAAGGACATATAGAATTAGAGTTTAGGAAAAGAATAATTTTTTAGAAAACATGACGTATCATTTGATGTCATAATGTAGTTCATTAAACTCATAGTCAAATAGATGAAATATATACAGAGACCTCACACATCTCAGTTCTAGGTACATTATCATCCTTAATAAATGTAAAGTCCCATTTTCAGTTTGTAAATAAATTCATTTGTTCATCCATTCATTTGCTTCTATCTCCATATATCCTACTCCAAGAAAAAAAAAAAAAAGCTTTCTGATTTTACATGAATGTGTTCACCTGTGTAACCAAATCAAGACATAGAGAATTTCTCTGCAGTTCTTAGCATGGCTTTGATTTACAGAAATGACACTACATACGCCAGAGAAATCATTGTGTTTTGCCTCATTTCACAGCACAGTGTTTTCAATGTTGAGGTATTTACTCCAACTACTTCTTAAGATTAGGTTTGTGTAGCTGCCACATTTCATTTGATGTTTCCCAACAAAGGACGTCTAAATTGATTCCAACCTTTTACCATGAATAATGCTGTAATAAACATCCTCATTTCTTTCGTGGATCTGTGTAAGACCTTTTTGGCTGGTGTACACAACCAAACAAGCGAGTGCTGGGTGGCATGGAGTGCACACATGTACACTTTAACTGGGACTTGCCAGTGCTTTTCATCCACCGGCACCTGCAAGTCTCTTTTGTCTTGAATCAAGTTTATAAATGCATGGTGTGTTAAACTGGGCCTAGATAGCCAAGGTTCACTAAGGTTAAACATGGAGTCTGCCTATAAATAGCAACTCATTCTTTGACTGAAGAACTCCTAACCGAGAAGAATACGACAATGGAGAAGATAAAATCTAAGCCCCCAGAGAATTTATTTTCTAGTAATTAAAATCATTAAGTGGTTGAGGTCACTTAGGAAGAATAAGTGGGAAAGAAAATAAACAGAATTTACAAAGAAGAAAACACTGTTCTGAGGGATATCTGTAGGATTTTTTTGTTGTTGTTCTTTGGGGGCCCACCACCCAGCTCCCAAATAAATACACAGAGATTATTCTTACTTATTCACCTGGCCTTAGCTTGGCTTGTTTCTAGCCAGTTTTTCTAACTTAAATTATCCCATTTCTCTTTAACTGTGTTTTACCTCTGGGCTTTTTACCTTTCTTTATTCTGTATATCTTTCTTTCCTTCTTACTCTGTGGCTGGTTGTGGGGCTGGGTGGCTGGCCCCTGGTGTCCTCCTCTCCTCCTTTTTTTGTTCCTTGCTCTTCTCTTCTTCCTAGATTTCTCCTCCCATTTATTCTCTCTGCCTACCAGCCTCACCTATTTCTCTCTCCTGCCTAGCTATTGGCTGTTCAGCTCTTTATTAGACCAATCGGGTGTTTTAGACAGGCAAAGAAACACAGCTTTACAGAGTTAAACAAATGCAACATAAAAGAATGCAACACACCTTTGCATCATTAAACAAATATTCCCCAGCATAAATGAATGTAACACATCTTAAACTAATATTCCACAACAGATGTCAAAAAAAAACCCCAAGAAAACAGAACAACAACAAAAAGACAAGACAAAACAAAGGGGAGCTGGGCATGGTGGTGCAAGCCTGTAGCCCCAGCACTTGGGAAGTAGAGACAAGCGGATCATGGGTTCAAGGCCATCTGCAGCTATGTAGGGAATCTGAGGCCAGCCTGGGCTATATGAGTCTATATCTCAAGAAAACAAAAAATAAAAAGAACCAGGAGGAAATAAGGACACAGGAGTGAAGAGAGGATGTCAAGGGTGGGCCAGAATCTCAGAGGGTAGAGAACTGGATCAACAGGAAGGCTCTGATGGAAAATCAAAGAACACAGAATAACAAATACCTTGTAACACCAGTCACATCGCCTCTGCATGGTAATTATGTCCTTAGTCCAAGCCCGTGCATCCCTACTTTCCTTCAGTCCATCTGAATTGTTTTTACATACATACATTTATTTATTTATTTCAGGGGAGAGTTTCACACGTGTACCACAGAGCAGATGTGGAGATTAGAGGATACCTTATGGGAGTCAATTCTCTTCTTCTACCATGTAGGGCCCAGGGCTCAAACTTAGATCATCAGACTTAGTGACAAATACCTTTAATCAGACCACCCCTCACCTCAACTCCTGCACTTAGAGCATCTTACCAGCCTAGACAGCATCATCTGAGCAGCTTTTCTAAGCCCTCAGTGGGACTCCTGTGTGGCAGATACACAGCCCGGCTCTGCCTCCTATAGAACTTTGAGTTCCCACTATTTACAGCAGTCATCATCTGGTCCTGCCATCGGGCTGTTCTGGTTTCCCTTCTGTGGCTACAATTAAACACTCTGACCAAAAGCAACTTACAGAAGGAAAAGGTTATGTGACTAAATAAATAAAAGACCACATGCTCAGGCAATGGTGCTGCCCACAGTGGGCTGGGTCTTCCTATGTCAATTAATTACTATGACAATCCCCACAGACATGCCTGTTGCTTTAACTTTGGCACAGTGGCTGTGTCTTAATATATTCCTATCTCAGCCAGCGGTTACCTGCTTGGTTCTATCCATGGTCTGGCCACGCGGGCCACAGCCTGGCAAGAATTATGCTCCCGCAGGAACGGGCCCCGTCACTGCTGCTAAAGGGAGCTATAAATAAATCATTAGCGTTCTAATTAGGAATAAGACTCGAGATTCCAAGGTTGGGGTGAAAACCTGTGAACAACCCTCTCTCCTTGCTGGCATCCATGGAAGACCCATGCTTCTGCTTCGTCAAACCAGAAAAACTTGTGTCACTCCAAACCCCATCCCACGACTTCCTGTGTCTCTCTATCTCTCCTGGATGTCCTCTGAGACTCTATGATTACTTTCTGTCAACTAGTTGCTAATGCAGCCTCCTGACCCAAAGTTAATTTTATTTAATTAACGCAAATGCAAACTCGGG
Organism: Peromyscus aztecus; assembly: GCA_902168405.1. Classification (NCBI taxonomy): domain Eukaryota; kingdom Metazoa; phylum Chordata; class Mammalia; order Rodentia; family Cricetidae; genus Peromyscus; species Peromyscus aztecus. Next base: position 24,064 of record CABHPQ010166443.1, read on the forward strand.
GTTCACAGTGAGATCAAATATCTTACCCCAACACGTGCCCACAAACTAATCCGATTTGGGCTATACTTCAGTTCAGAGGTCCTTCTCAGTGACCCTAGACTGTATCAGGTTGACAGTTAAAGCTAACTGAAACATTGACCTAATTGAAGTTCTAATAAAACACAACCTTCTCTGCCCTCCATTCCTCTGCCTGCCACCTATGTATTTAAAAGCCATACTCCATCCAGAGTCCATCAGGTCCCAAGGCCTCAACCTCACTGCTCGATCTTATTCCTAGAACAACGATTCTCAAACTTACTAGTTTTCAGACTCTTTTGCATACTCAAAACTATTAGGAACCCAAAGAGCTTTTGTCTGGTGGGTGATCAATTTTACTAATATAATTATACTTACCAATAAATTATCAGTAATTAAACTTTACAGTATAAACTAATTAAATGTCTCAATATTTATTTGCTCACTAAAAATAAAGCATATTCCTTGTTATCATTAAAATACAGTTTTATGAAAAATAACTATCTCCCCAAATGAAAAATAATAACAGTGGCAACATTTTAGATATATGCAAATTTATTTACTATTTGGTTTAACAGAAGTATATGAATTCTCAGACTTGTTTCTACATTTAATCTTTTATGATATCATTTCTGTCATTTTGTTTTGTTTCTGTCTTTGTCCTTTTTGACTGAGGCAGAGAAAAGAAGTTCACCCACATGGATATTTAGTAATTAAAGGGAGGAGAGTTTTAATGGGATCCTTCTTTTAATACTTATTTTTATTTTATATGCATTGGTATTTTGCCTGTGTGTATGTCTGTGTAAGGGTGTCGAGTACTCTAGAACTGGAGTTACAGTTATAACCTGCCCTGTGGGTGCTGGGAATTGAACTCAGGTCCTCAGAAAGAGCAGTCAGTGTTCTTAACCGCTGAGCCATCTCTCCAATCCCCAGGATTTTTTTTGTAAGATAATTGTAGACATTCCCTTCTTGTACTAAAAACTTTTCATGCCACTAAGAGTGATAGCTCTATTTTAAAAAAAGATTTGTTCGTTTTTATTTTAAGTCTGAGTGTGTTTTGCCTACATGAGTCTGCATGCCACATTTGTGCAATTCCCACAGAGATGAGAAGAGGGCATTGGACCCCTGGAATTGAAGTTAGGGACAGTTGTAAGATGCGGGGTGAGCGCTGGGAACTGAACCCCAGTCCTCTACAAGAGCAGCAAGTGAGCAACACCCCAAAAGTGATAGTTTCTTAAAATCTAAGCTAAAATACAGAATCTGAAATCTATTCAGTAAACTTTTCATACTTTATTACATTAAAATCCATTGATTTATCTTGTACTTTGAAAGGATTTTTACCTACTTATGATTTTATAGCATCAAGAACGAAACCATTTAGAAAACATTGATCCACTGAGTTATGCAGAACTTCTAAATGTTGACTCATTGATTACAGAATATATATATTTTAAAAACCCCAAACATCTGTTTCATCCACAATCCCATCAGGAGAGTCTTGAGGCATTGAGAAACTGTCAAGCTTATGGTGGTGAACACAACTTTTCCCAGAATTCATTGTGTTTGAAAGCTAGAATTGTTCAAGGAGTAACTGAAATGTCAATTGTTTTCCTTGAACTGATAAGCTCTCTTTGTTCATTTCTAAGAAACTGCTTGGCAAATATCCAAGCCTGAATTATCACAGTTTATCTGTTAATCACGTGATAAGTAGAAATAGCATACCACCACCACATCTCCACCCTAAAGACATATTCATTGAGAACCTATGAATGTTTCTATTTATAGAAGGGGAAAAACAAACTTTCTTAAGGACTGTAACGGTAGGCTTATTCTGTACAGCCCAGGTAGTTCTATATACAGTGATACGTCCCTTATAAAAGAGACACAGGGAGATCCAAAAGACAGACAAGAAGACACAGAGATACAAAGACAAGACAAGAAGGGAATATAAAGAAAGTGGCAAAGTCCAGAGCAATGTGAGATCACCAGTCAAAGGCCACAAAAGCCTGCTCATCACAAGAAGCTAAGAGAAACAAGGAACATATTTCCCCCAGAGCCTCAAAAGAGATAGTACAGTTCTGCCAGCCCTTTTGGCTTTCAGAGAAACTTCCAGAGAACCAGAGAAAATAAACTTCTGTTTAGTGACACAGGCTGTGATAATTTTCTACAGCAACCTTAGGAAATAAGATATTTTTCCTTTCTAGTGAAAACTTACTGCTGCACGACAAGGCTGCTAGTTTAGTTAGTAACCTAAACAACCACATAATTTCTTACAGCTATCATATTTTAATGTGGAGCCACAGTGTTTATTCACAGTCCTTATTTAATCATTCAGAATATTAAAAAAGATATGTACTCAAGAGTTGAGCCTGAACAGGGAGTGTAGCAGAGTGGGTAGAGCACTTGCCTAGCATGCATAAGGCCCTGAGCTCCAAACCCTGTACAACCATCCCCTCCCAAAACTGGAACTTAATAAATTAAGAATTAGGAATGTTTCATGAAGAACAATCTTGGTTGAAACTGGTATTTCTTAGCGCCACTAAAGAATACCAATAGTACAGTGAGTGCCACTGCTCTGGGTTCTGCTCTGGTGCCATCCTTGGGGATCATTCCTCAGGAACTATCCACCCTAATTTTTGAGACAAGATCTCTCACACTGGGACCTACAGCTTGCCGATTTGGTTATGCTGGCTGGCTAGAGGGCTCCAAGGATCTGCTTCTTTGTGCCTCTTGAGCAGCCCAGCACCCCTCTCTTCCTCTCATGTTATTGCTGGAATAGATGTCCCCAAGCTTCTTACTCATCAGAGGCCATATGGACCATGAGAGCCACCATCCCATTGCCATACCTATACTTGTTGTCATACTAGGAAATGAGTTTGACCAAGTAGTCATTGAGGGCAGTGCCAGCCTCGGTGTCAGAAGTAGAAGAGTGTGTGTTTCTGTTAAGGTCACCAGAAACAACCTGGTCCTCATTTAGCCCAGAATACCCATTAGGAATCCCTCCAATGCGTACTCCACCACCTTCTTGATGTTGTTATGTTTGGCGCCTTTCTCCAGGCAGCAAGTCAGTTCCATGACAGGCATATTGGGGTGGGAACACAGAATGTCCTGACACTGGCCTTCAGCTCTGGAATAACCTTGCCCACAGCCTTGGCAGCACCAGTGGATGCCCCACAGCCACCATACCACAATTTCCCAGAGAGGAATCAACAGTCTTCTGGGTGGCACTGATGGCATGTACTGTGGTCATTAGTCCCTTGATGATGCTGAAGTTGTCATGGATGACCTTGGCCAGGGAGATAAACAGTAGGTGGTACAGGAGACATTGCTGACAATCTTTAGTGAGTTGTATTTCTCATAGTTCATAACCATCACAAACATGAGGACATCAGCAGAAGAGCAGGGATGATGATCCTTTAAATTCCACCCTTCAAGAGGGCCCTGACCTGCGCCATGAGAGTGAAGACACCAGAGGAATCCACACCATACTCCACACCAGCATCACTCCACTTGATATTGGTGGGATCTCAATTCTAGAAGATGGAAACAGCCTTCCCACTGATAACAAGCTTCTCGGTCTTGTGCCATGGAACTTGTGGTGCATAGAGTCAAAATGAAACATATAGACCATGTAGTTGAGATCAATTAAGTGGTCACTGATGGCAACAGTATCTACTTTGCCAGAGTTGAAGGTAGCCCTGGCGACCAGATGCCCCAAATGGCCACACCCATTTACTCCAACCCTCGACATCCTGTCTCAGGCATGGGGCTATTGCACAAGAAGATACACAGAGAGGTGGGTGATATTATCATACAAATCTCAGTCATGTAATGTGTCTTCTCTCCCCCCCAAATCAGCTGGTTTCAAGGATTCCAATAATACAAGATTAAGCTGTTGCTGTATATTGGTGTCTATCATTAAGTTCTTTGTTTAGACAAGAAGAAAAGGTGTGAAGTTTTTTCTCAGTAGAGAATTCGTTGTGTCTAAGTAGACTAGATACTGACCATGTGTTTCAGAAGTATCAGTTTGAAGACTGCTACATGCTCATTCTGCCAAGGCTACTCCTCTGTTTCTGCCCCGTACTGCTTATTTCCCTCTAATTCACTCAATCCTCCATCATGGCTGGATTCCATGGTAATTTAATTACATAGATCTCTCTCCCCGCATTTGACTACAAGCTCTGTGAAGGCAGAAACTGCCTATCATTGTATCCCAGGACTCAGGCCTGGTACCTGCAAATGCTCACTGTTTGTTAATCAACATTTCACAGTGGATGAGAAACATGTGAAAATTCAGATCCGATGTACACATCCCACGTATGGAACCCGTGCTGCTAACTGAAGTCGAGCTTCCAAGAAGGCCCAGCTCCTAGGACGAGGTATTTGGTCTATCAAGTATTTATGGACTAGCAAACAGCAGCGACTCCCTAGCCTTGGAGCTGCATACCTGAGAACAGGAAACAAAGCCAAGTCCCTGCCCTTCTGCATCGAATAATGCAAATCCTACAACACTCATGAAACATTTGAGAAAGATGAAGCTGTGGAGTTCCATAAAACAAAAGCAGGCTCCCTCCAGGGAGTCCAGGCTTTGAATAAGGATGCTGAACACACCTGTTCCTCCCTTTATTACCCAGCAATTGAATGCAGACGGTGAAGTTGGGAAGCTTGAGGCCCAGATTTTTAAGCATAAAGCTCATAGGCCATGCAGTATGTAATGAAAAATAGAAAGTTAACAAGAGTGGAAAGAATTCTAAAAAGCATCTACACACAATGTATTCAAATACCGACTCATGGATGATAAGCAAATTCTTAAATCCTTTTCTGGATTTAAGTGCATGGTCCAAATGGTTGTTTTCAGATCTGAAGGTAAATTTACCAGTTCCTGCACCTAGAAGAGAGTTACAATAATTGCCTACATGTACCTAAGTAACTTTGCTATGTGATCTAATTAATGCACACACTGTCTCTAAACATCCAGCTCTTAGGGAGAGCAGCTAGAGTCCCACCCAGGCTCCTTCCCTCAGGAGAGCTCCTCCAGCTCCCCTGCAGCTTTGCCTTGTCTATGGTGCAGGAGCCCAAAGCTGTGGGCCACCCAGAGTCTGCCACCCTTTCACTCACCACCACTCTAGCGGCCAGATGTAAGAAACATAGGGTGCCCAATAGGGTGAGTCACTCTGTTTGCTTATGTTCTGACCTGATCACAGAAGGATCTCTGAACGCCATCACACTAGATTTGTGGTTCTCCTTCATGTCTTCTTTCCTGTCTCATAATGCATAACAGTGACTCATGATCATTCCTCATTTCTCTGCAAGACACAAGCCCCACATCTCCAGAGACCTGTCCCATGAGAATGCCCCCCGAATCACATATGCCACTCAGATGTATCAAATTCTTGTTGAAACTACTAGGGCTAAGAAAACGAAGGTCGCAATGTGGCACATTGAGCTCTTTGAATTTGAAGAACCAGGGGAGGAGTGAGAAACTGCCTCAGGGTCAAGGTCAGTCTTTCTGCATCACCCACTCACCACTCTCCTCACCCAAATCCCAAATACACAGAGGGATCTGTGTTCCCTTATCTCCTAAGGTCTGTATCTCTTGAAAGGGAGCTCAGTGGGATTCAGTCTTCCCACTGGGAGACTCCTTAGAAAGGAAGACCAACCTTTATCACAGAGGACACTGAGAGCCAGCCATCACACCTCGTGCCCAAAGCAACTTTGTCCCTGGCCACTGTCCGTTCTCCAGGATTACTCAGCCCTCTAAAAATGATTACCCTTACTCTAAAAGTCCTACAGGTCCTCTTCACTTCCCTATGAAGAGAATATGTAAGCCTCAGCTACCTGAACTTTACTTTAGTTCTGCATTTTGTGTTGTTCTGATGCACATATGCACATGTTAATGAATTTTTATGCATTTTCCCCTGTCAATCTGCTTACATTCCATTCCCCATTCCTCTTAGTTAACTCACTTACCAAGCTTATTGAGGGAGAGTCTGAACTTCCCCTACAGAACCTAGACTTTGCCCTATTCTGGAATATACCTCAAGCCAGGGCCTGGGTCGATGCATGGGAAAGCTGTGGCTCTCTTACTGCACTAGTGTGGAAAGAGAAGATGAGAGACATTTCCAAGCAATAAGGAAGTAAGGGAGGATTACCCAGGGAGAGTATGGGAAACACAGATTTACACAGGAAAACATTTCTGAGCATGCTCAGTCAAGGAGTACATCCTTGAGCATGCTCAATTTAAAGTCATAGTTCAACAAGGAAAGACTACGAACACACTTTTCAGCATGCTTAGTTCAAGGCCATGGGAAACATGTTTGAGAATTTGAAATAGAGCCGGGCGGTGGTGGCCCATGCCTTTAATCCCAGCACTCAGGATCTCTGTGAGTTCGAGGCCAGCCTGGTCTACAAAGCGAGTTCCAGGAAAGGCGCAAAGCTACACAGAGAAACTCTGTCTCGAAAAACCAAAAAAGAAAAAAAAAGAAAGAAAGAAAATTTGAAATAGAAGGCAGGTTCACTTCTGGGCACACTACCTCATATGGCATTTAGGAATGCCAAAATACCTCTGAAAATATTCAGCTTGAATCACAAAGATGGTGGATAAGAGCACTACTGGGCATGCCCATGAAATGTATCATAAAGATTTCCAAGAAAGGGAAAGGACATTTTGAAAATGTGTTAATATAGTTTACCTCTAAACTTAGAGGCTAACATTCTGAAAGATAAAATTGACTGTCATCTGTTTCATACAAATGCATTCTACTTTTCTCTCTGAAACTTTACCAAAAAGTAAATGTCTTCTGGGAATATAATTCAATGGTAGAGCACCAGCTATGAGACATGGGTTTCTTTCCCTGCAAAACACACACACACACACACACACACACACACACACCACACCACACCACACCACACCACACCAAAATATTTCAACAAGAATCCTAAGAGTACTTACAAATCAATAGCAAAATGAAAAAATGCCCTAGCTAGTCAGGTCATGACCTATACATTCACAAGATGCAAAATAGACCAAAGGACACCTAAAGAAATCCATCTTTATTATTGTTCAGATAAATGGCATGCCCCTCCCATAAATCAGAAGATAGAATATTGAAATACTGAAGCCCTGGCTTTGACAGCAGCACACCCAAGTGTACACTCATGTCACGTGGCCTCGGGAAGCACACACGTGGACGTGTCTCTGCAAGAAGTTTGTCAATTCATACCCACAGCCTTGAATACAACCCTGTTTTCCGACTTAGCAATTTTGTTTCTTTAAAAAGTTCCTCATGAGAACATGTCAGACAAGCGAGATTTTCCACTACTTTACTATTTTTAGACAAAAAAAGAATGTGTGAAAGAAATGTCTACTGATACCGAAATGACTAAGTAAAACATACAACGTGTTTTAGCTAGCTTTCCATGACTACAGCAAATGCATTATAACTAGCTTCTAAGGAGGAATGGCCTATCTTGGCTCACAGTTTGGGAGCATTCAGTCCATGGTTACTTGGTCCCATTGCTTTTGAGCCTGGAGCAGCACACATAGCCGTCATGATGTGAGAGTATGGTGGAAAAGGCTACTCACCTCATGGCGGCTGAAAAGCAAAAAGCATGAGGAGAAAGGGGCTGGAATACCAGTATCGCCCCTCAAAGGCATGTCCCCAATGACTTAAGTTCCTCCACAAAGTCCTGCCTCTTACAGGTACTACCACCTCCCAGTAGCACCACAGGCTGATGACCAAGCCTTTGACACATGGGCCTTTGGGGAACATTTACCCAGATCATAGCTCAGTCCATGGCAGGAATGATTATTATGTAATAGGAGGTCAGGTTCTCAAAAGAGTACTGTGCATTCTTGACCAGAAAACACTTGTACTAACTGGACAGGCTGGTTTATGGTGTGAGAATAAATTCAACATCTCAGCAGCTTAGCATGTGCTACACACACACACACACACACACACACACACACACACACACTACACACACGTTTCTCCCTTTCATATTACATATCCAAATAAGATTAGGCAGGTTGGAAATAGGGAGACTTCCTTCATAAAGATCACTCAGTGAACCAACTCTCAGAGAAACACAAGTGGCATCTTCTCATTCATGGGTATAAATGCAGAAGACCCTTAAACAGCTTAGGGGCCTGGTCTGTGAAATTAGGGATGGCCCTTATTTTCTTAAACATATTCAGACTTTCTAAATGTTCTACAAGGAACACATTAATTTTTATAACCAAAGAAAACAAGGTTTTATGTTTCGATATTAATCTTGCTATGTTGTATTCGCTTGACTTTAGGAAACAAATATTTCTTCTGCTTTGCTCAGCAAGTTGCTCATAAGATTGTCTGAACTTGCCGGGTAGTGGTGGTGCACATCTTTAATCCCAGCACTTGGGAGGCAGAGGCAGGGGGAGCTCAGTGAGTTTGAGGGCAGCCTGGTATACAAGGAGCATTCCAGGACATCCAAGACTGTTACACAGAGAAACCATGTCTTGAAAAACAAAACAAACAAACAAAAAAGATTGTCTGAACTTGATAACAATAAGGAGAAGTTTGGGGGCTGGGACAGTGACCTAGTAAGAGTAGGATCTGAGTTTGAATCCTCAACACACATAAAAATCTGGATAGGCAGAATGTCCCTGTAACTCCAGCACTGTAGAAGGAAGAGACCAAAGGTTTGCTGGGACTTGCTGGATACTCACCTAGCTGCAGGTTCAATGGGAGACCCTACCTCAAAGAAACAATGTGGAGACTGATAGGGCAGGACATGTGATGTCCTCCTCTGGCTTCTGTGTGCATGGGCACACACACTCACTGTGATGGAGTATTTTAATGACCAAGTTAACACAATATAGAGTCAGCTGAGTAGATAGTCTCAATAAGGGATTGTATAGATCAGGTTGGCTTGTGGGCATGTCTGTGGAGAATTGTCTTGATTTTGTTGACTGATGTTAGACGTCACAGCGTAAAGGCAGGCAGGACCATTCCCTGGGCTTTGGTCTTGGGCCATGTAAAGGAGGGTGTAAAGGAGGAGAAGGTGAGCTGAGTAGCAGGCATGGATATATTCTCCCTTTGCTCTTGACTGTGGGTGTGACTAGTGCTTCAAGCCCCTGTCACCTTGGTTTCTCCACAACAACGAATTGTGAGCTAAAGGAAACCATTTCTTCCCTAAGTTGCCTGTGTCTGAGTATTCTTATCACAAACAAGAACTGCAAAGGAAACTAGGCCATCAGCACACAGGAAGAAGAGGAAGAAGAGAAGGAAGAGAGGAGGAAGAAGTTATTGTTTAGAAGCATTGGGACACCTCCTATGAACATACCTTTATCCATAAAATGAGAACAACGTGATTTTCTTTCACATCTAAGAGAGCTAAAGGAGAACAAATTACTAATTGTTCAGCTAAAAACATTTGTGTTTGGGGGAAAATGTGCTCATCAGACACAAAGCATTGGGATGGTTTCTTCTGCTCTGGTAATTTCCTGTGTCCCTCTGTCAATCTGTGTCGCTGCTTAGATAATGTCCAGCTACCACTTCGCCGAAAGATATGCGTTATTCACATGATTAATCGCTAAAGAAACAGAGACTTTCCAAGTAGTTCAGAGTTAGAGAGAAAAGATTAGCTCGAAACATTTCTCTTCCAGTGAATGGGTTTATTCTTGGTTATCAAGCCCATTCTTGATATCATTACGTCTTCCCTGGCTAACTCAGTTCCTGGGAATTACCTTTCTCTGTATCACATGACAACCTTGAATTATTGAACACCTTGCTTCAAGTGACAATTTCCGGAGTCCAGTTTATTCCCAAGAAAGGCAGGAGCGTTCTCAACTTCTCCTCTGTGCCCTGCTCGCCGTCTAGCTCAGCACTGCCGCATAAATACCGCTGACTTGACCTGAACCCTTCGGGAGGAAAAGTAATCTCTGGGTGTGAGCGTGGCTCCTCAAACACACCTAATACAAACGGGTTTACACTCACACGGGCCATTCAAACGCTATCAATTGACAGATGAAATCCAAGCAAAGAGACAGAGGATTAGAAACGGCAGCGGACTCGAACCGGACCCTTGGGAGCAGAATTGAGATTCCATTATTAAAAGGAAAAGAAAAGAAGGAAAACCACAGGAAATATGTATTCAAAGAGGAAACACTGCCTTATAAGGCTGTCAGTCTATCCAACCATTGCTTTTTTTTTTTTTTTTCTTGGTAGACAGGGAACAGAAAACACCACCACTGATGGAACTCCTTGTCCCTGGGGACAGATGGAATGCTGCATTTAGAGTCTTTTTAAAGAATTTTAAAATATACTTCACTAGCCAAAGGTCACCGTTGATGTGAGGAGAAATTAATTTGTGGGAGCATCTCCATCACAGCAGCATTTAACTAATTGTTGGTCTGCTGGGGATGGGGAAGGAAAATCAGAAAGGATGAGGAAGGATTATCATAAAACAGATATTTTGGGGTTTTTTTGTTTTGTTTTTTGGTTGCTTTTTTGTCTGTTTTGTCTTATTGTTGTTCTTTGCTTGGGGTTTTGTTGGTGTTTTGGTTTTTTTTTTTTTTTTTCATTTGGTTTTTTGAGACAAGATTTCTTTGTGCAACAGCTCTGGCTGTCCTGGAACTAGCTCTATAGACCAGCCTGGCCTCAAAGTCACGGAGATCCGCCTGCCTCTGACTCCCAAGTGCCGGGATTAAAGGTGTGCGCCACCACCATGCCCAGCTGGAAGAAGTTTTAATTAATCAAGTCTTGAGATGACATTTTCTCTGGAACAAAGTCAGAATGACCTCTTGGCTGGTAACTGCTCCAATGCCACACTGTACAGCCACAATGGTGGCTTCATCTAGATGGTCCTACCTTGAAAATGAAGTGAAGAAAAAATCCTAAGGGGACAGGAACATCCCCTGAGCTCTTTAAGGAACCATCATTACCAAAGGCCCAAGAAGACACAGTCCAGTAGTGGTTTTGGGGTGATATATGGACAAAGATATGACTTTAAAATAATGTATCCAACTGGCCTCAGATAGTGTGAAATCACACACACACTCTGTGTGTGTGTGTGTGTGTGTGTGTGTGTGTGTGTGTGTGTGTGTGTGTACTGTATTGGGGGGTTGTATGCGTAGCTGTATATAAATGTATGTGGAAGCCAGGCAGTAGTGGCACACGCCTTTAATCCCAGCACTCGGGAGGCAGAGGCAGGTGGATCTCTGTGAGTTCGAGGCCAGCCTGGTCTACAAAGCGAGTTCCAGGAAAGGTGCAAAGCTACACAGAGAAACCCTGTCTCGAAAAAGTAAACAAACAAAAAAAAATGCATGTGGAGGTTGGAGGTTGGTGTCAAGTCTTCCCCTCAATCACTCTCCACCTTCAGTTTTGGAGACAGGGTCCCTTGATGAATCTGCAGCTCCCTGACTAGCTAGCTTGCAAGCTTCAGAGATCCTCCTGTTCCCACCCCTCAGTGCAGAGATCACACATGCACATCACACCGTTGCTTTTTCTGTGCCTGCTTGGGATCAGGTCCTCATGCTTGTGTGCTTGCCAACACTGTATCAACAGAGCGTGCTTACCAACACTAGATCAACAGAGCGTGCTTACCAACACTGGATCAACAGAGCCGCCTTCCCAACTCTAGGAAAATCACACAGTTTCTACACAAAACCTACTATCACCTTACATTTAAAATGATCACCACCATCCCCTTTGACTTCTTAGCTGTGAGTATAAGATTTAATCACACTGTTAGGTTCTGTGATTTATGGAGATCATCAATCACAATGAGTTTTTAGTCAAGAAGTCTCTGTCACAGTGTTAAGAGACCAGAGCCACTGGCATCTAAAAAAGGGGGGAAAAAAAGACTGTTTATAAAAGTGCTGTGGAGTACAGCTTACTGGGGGAAACAAGCTGACCCTCTCTGCGTACTTGCTTTCTCACCAGAGTGCAGGTGGAAGCCGTTGTGCTCTGCCTCCACCATCATTTCTTCTGCTCTACTGGATGAACAGCAGCACATCTTTACCTATAGCCTCTTTTTAGCAACACAGATAGGAACCACTTACATTAGAATCAATGTCGCTCTTGTTTTACCCAACATGAGTGACGACTCTGAAGAAGAACAAAGTGTGTGATGAAGGTGTGATGATTGATCTTGATCACTGGCTTGATGGTATTTGGAATCACCATGGAAACAAAGCTTTGTGTGTGTGTGTGAGGAAGTTTATGGTTTCCATTAGTTGACATGGGAAGACCCACCTTAAATGTGAGTGACACCATCCCATGGGCTGGGGTCCCGGACTGAGTGAAAACGAGACAGCAAGTTGAACGCCAGCATTCACCTCTTTGCTTCCGGCCTGTGGATACAATGTAGTGTGATCAGCTGTCTTGGGTCAATCTTTCTCAGGTTGCTGTTTTCCTCCAGATATCAGCCTTGCTCCTCACTTTTGAGACTGCTAAAGTGACAAGACCAGTGTGACTCGGAATCTGTTCCCGTGGCACAGAATCCTTTTCCATTGCTCCTCCTTTATTCCCAGCTGCCTCAGGCTCCTGCCTCCATGAATTCTCCAGCATAATGGACTGTGCCCTCAAGCTGTGAGCCAAAATAAATGCATCTTTCTTTAAATTGCTTTGTTAAATATGTTGCCACAACGCGAAGGAATAAATGACTAATATAGGAGCTCTGGTTCATATTACATTGGCACTGTACATTGGGGTTTGTGGAGGTCATGGGGAAAATTCCAAGTTTACTAATAAGTCAGTCAAGTGGTGCATAGTTTCAGCTGGCTCATTGCCACACATGCAGTATTATTTAATAATTCTGGCCTCTTCACCATATCATGTAGCTTCATTTGTTTTTAATATACCATTACAACTCCATACTAATAATCCACATTGCACCAATACCTCCTTTCTAAATCTCTGTGATTGGCTTCATCCTAAAGTTTAATTATCGAAATAACTCTTTCTTGCTATAGTCATTTGTGTAGGACATCTACAACAAAATGCCACAGGCTGGGTGGTCCAACCAGCAGAAATTTATTCTCTCACAGCTCTGGAAGCTTCAAGTCTAAGCTGAAGATGTTGACAGGGTTGATTTCTCCTGAGATCTTTCTATTTGGTTTGTGGATAGCTGTCTCTCCCTGTGTCCTCACATGGCTTCTCTCTGTGTGTGGAAACCTCTCTCAATAGTGGCTGGGCCCTAATCTCCTCTTCTTTCAAGGACACCAGTCAGATCAGACTAGAGCCCATGCCAGTGACCTCACTGTACCTTCCTTTCCTCTGTAAAGGTGCCATCCTCAAATACAGTTGCATTCTGGAGCATTAGGGACCAGAGCTTCAATACATGAGTTCAGAGGATTCAGTTCATCCTATAATGCTCTCTCCACCAGCATCACCAAAGCCAACATTTACATAGACCAGCATGCACAGTTGGGCATATACACTTTATTGAGAGCTTAGGGAGTGGGGAGGTGTTTCACACAGCTCAAAACACAGAAGCAAACCCAGGGTCTTTCTGCATGCTTTGTAGAATGTCTGGCCCTGCCACCATTTTCCCAAGAGGAGGGGACCTAGCTTTCCTCAAAGCAGTAGAAAGGAGGCCCTGGGTCATACTCCATAGTCACTTCATCTCCTGCCTCAGCCCAGACATCAGCCTTTGGCCTCATTGCTGAGACTGTTGAAGTACCAAGACCAGAGTGACTCAGCATTTGCTTCCTGGCATGGAACTACCCCCATGGCCATTGCTCAAGGGACTTTGATCTTCCTCCCCTAAGGGCATTTTCCCTCAACTTTCCTTGACCCTTCAGGTACCCCAAGGGCTGTCTGTACCTCCTTACTGGTTCCAAGTCCAACAATGACCTTCCAATTGTCCCCTTCAGGAGGACTCGGCCTTTCAATTGGTGACCGACCAGCCTAACAAGTTCTCCAAGGCCACCCCTAAGCTTTTGTTCATATCTTCTATTAAATAATATTTTAGTGACCTTTCTGTGCTATCACAAAGTAAATGAGGCAAGTAATTATAAAAAGTGGAGGTTTATTTGGATCATGATTCTGGTGCCCAGGAAACCCAAAAGCTTGGTACCAGCATCTGGTGAGGGCCTTCCTGATGCATCCTGACATAACAGAGAGTACCAAGTGTGCTACCTCAGGGTTCTCTTCCTCCTCTTATAAAAGTCACGATAGAGAGCATCACATGGTGCGATGAACCAAGTGTGCTACCTCAGGGCTCTCTTCCTCCTCTTATAAAAGTCACTAACATAATCACAGGGGCCCCACGTTCATATTCTCATCTAATCTTAATTTTTCTCTCAAGGGTCCCATCTCTAAGTATCATCAGTATTTGAATTTGGGGATTAAGTCTCCAACACCTAAACTTTGGGAACATATTCAGGCTAAAGAAAGCTCCATGTGGCAATGATATGACATTACAGCACAAAGCTCCCTGGACCGTCACGTTTTGTCCCTGTCTCTCCTCCTCTGCCGTGCTCCCCCTTCAGCCTGGGATGCCATCATGAGGTGTTCTCTCCAGTTTGCATGTAGAACGAGAGTCCAGTCCCCATGGGGTGAGCTCCTCTGAGCTTCTGGGGGATGTGTTCCCTGGTTCTCACCATCTATCAAGACGTATGAACTTACAAAGAGGAATGAGAATTCACCTATTCACCCCAACCCCCACCCCTCAATCTTCTCAGCCCTTCTTTCCCAAAGTGTAAAGGTTTTCTATTTCTAGCAGTTAGAAAAATTCCCGTAAGTTGGATTCATTCTCTATGCTAAGACTTCTACAGTCTATTCCTCTCATTCCTCTTGGAATTGGGAGCATGCCTCTCCTTCTCATCAGAGCATGGATCTGAGGACGCACTTTGCGCATAGCCATTCCAATATCAAGCTCAAACCTATATTCTGGGTGGTCGTTTCTATTGAATCCCTGAGCTAGATTCAGATCCAGGACAACATGACATATCTTGCCATTGATATGTCAAAAAAAAAAAAAAAAAGGTTCCTGACGCACTACTTACTGACTGTGAAACAAATATTCCAGACCATCCATGGGCATTCCATTTATCTGGTTAGTATGATTTCCCATGATAGATAGGCAACTGGAGAGAACCAGGCGGCAAGGCATTAACTAAGATCTTATTAGAAGAGGGCTTCCTCTGGTTCCTAGCTGAGAATCTCTGACCTTGCAGAAGCCCAGCCAACAGTAATAGCAATTTTCTTCCCAGAAGCTTAATAGTGCCGGATATCCTTGTTGTTTTCTTACATCCTCACTAAGGACCACTAAGGGTTATGGTAACTAGCAGAAGAAAACCTTTTAAAAGCCTCCAGTACAGAGGAGTTAATTGGCCAGATCCTTAGAAATCACATTGACACAGAGGCCTGAATGAAGCCAGGCTGCTTGGCTCCATAGCCTGACTCTCCCTCTCCCCATATTGGGATCTCCAACAATGACTATGTCTCCCTTTGTCCGTCCCTTGTCTGTAAAATGAGGGAGACGAGCAGACGTGCTGCACTGCCGGGAAGTTCCAGGGTTAATTCACTGCAAGTACTAGACCTGTAGTTGACATATAGTAGTCTCTCAGTAAACGTCAGCTGTCATGACTACCATCAGGTTATGAGCAAGAGTTAATTAGGAGCACTAATGGCTATGATTTATTGGGTGCTTCTTATGTGCCAGGCAATGTTATACATGCCTTACATGTGTTACAGGTGCTGAAACTTATTAATCAAGTATTTTATACCCTTTTTCCATCCCTCCCTATGTCTGTCTACCTCATTGCCACCTGTAAAATTCTGACTTGGCTCCCTGGGCATTTCCCCACAGCCTCAGCTCAGGGGCCTTAATCCACTTACGAGGTGGGGCTACTGTAAGCCTGGGCAGCGAGGGGATGTGTAATTGCAATGGAAAATGTACTTGCAGAAAATAATGATTAGCCCCCAGAAGGCACAGCAGATGAACACAAGTTTTTGTTGAGAGGTGAGAATGGATGGAGGAGAGATTTTCAATGATGGGTATCTGCTGTTGAAAGTGAAGGATGGAGAAGCTGAAGGCCAACAAAACCCAGAACTTCACGAACATTAAGCAAACACACAACCACTAAACTACACCTCAGCCCCAGAGCCAAGACAGTTAAAAAAGTTTAGCTATCTCCCGCATAGGCAACCCCATGGGTTTTCTTTGTTTTGGAATTTTTCAAGACAGGGTTTCTCTGTGTAACTCTGGCTGTCCTGGAACTCGCTTTGTAGAACAGGTTGGTCTTGAACTCACAAAGATCCACCTACCTCTGCCTCCTGAGTGCTGGGATTGAAGGCGTGTGCCTCCACCATCTGGCTGGAGTCTTCTTAAGAAACTACAGTGTATATATATAAATTACTTTTCACAAAGTTCTTTGTGAACTTTCTTTGATGGGACTGGAAACTAATGCTGGCTTTATCAGGCTATTTGAGTTTTACTAATAATAATACAATACTATAATATTCTTTCTCATACGATCAACATCTGAACAGGGTGGCAGAGGCCGCAGACTGACCACTGTGCCGTGCCCACTGCCCTATCAGCTTCTCTCCTCTGACAATGCCCACCTCCTGGACTGTATTCTGAGACTTGGTTGTGAAAACTCTTGCCAAGTTTCCACCTAATAAATGAAAAAAAATTTTCCATAAAAATGTAAGTTAGTGTGTTTGCATATATACCTTTTAATTGAATCAAACGCGGACTTTTTAAAAATTCAGTATAAGTAGTATGTCTCCAGGGACCTCCCTAGTCTTGTCCCCCCAAGTACCTGGCTCTCCCTCCCAGAAGCATACAACATTATCAGCTTCTATTGTATAGTTTTAGACAAAAGCATTCCAAGGAAACGCTTCTTATTTTCCTTCCTAGTTTTTTTTTTTTTTTTTTTTGTTTTTTTGGGCCGAGATCTCACTCTGGAGCCCACATTGAGCTGGAATTGGCTGTATTGCTCAGGCTAGCCCTAAATTCACTGTGAGTATTTAGCATGGGGATGAGATAGGGGGCATGTGCCACAATGCTCAGTGCTCTCTCTCTCTCTCTCTCTCTCTCTCTCTCTCTCTCTCTCTCTCTCTCTCTCTCCACGACATACTCAGTGTTGTCCACTTTGATTGCCCACTTTATCATTCCACTTACCATATATCTGGAAAATTGTTCTTTATAGTCGTCAAAGAAACATTCTCTTCTTTCCTCACAGTGAGAAATTAATGAAAGCAGTGCCTCCATTTGTCTAATAAGTTCCCCGACTGCGGGACAATTAGAGTACTTCTAATAACATGGTAATGAACGCACTACACATAATATCATTTTCCATGTACTAGTATATCCATACTATAAATCCCTAAAAACAAAATTGCTGGGTCAAAGGCTAACTTCAGATGTATTTAAATAAATACTGATCAATTGCCAGCATATGTTATCTTCAACAAAGTCATATCCAGCCCAGCGTGTGAGATCACTAGTTTCCCATATCCTCTTCAATAGAGGGCTACTAAACTTCTGGCCTTTGCCCGTGTGATAGATGAAGATGGAAAGCCCATTTCTTCTCAGGGCCCTTCTCAGAATCCATTAGCTTAAACTGGACCTTGCTCCTTCACCTTACTCATTCACATAAATAGTATGGGATATTTAACATACATGGGGCTCAGTCCCGCGCACCCCTTTGCCTTATAAAGCTAGAGCTTTTCTCCCTAATTGTGTGTGGTTGATGATTCTCTCAGATAGCTGAGACTTGGATAACTCCCACTATCTGTGAGTGGTAGACTCATAGATTAGTATTGGTTTTTAGAAAAACAAATAGTTGTCCTGGCCCAATGCTCTCTCCCCAACCTCTGCCCATCCAGCTTCACGATGGGACCAGTTAAAAGAATCAGAGTCGGATAGACAGGGGCAAAATATCCACTTTATCTCCATGTAAAGCCGATTGCAGTCTGAAGCTAAGACCTGGAAGCAGATGGTGTTCTAATACCTGCCCCCACCACAGACAAAAGCCTGATTAAACCCACACCCCCAGCCACAGGCTCGCAGCTGTCAGTAGAGGCTCCTTTGACTAGTGGTGGCCATGATCACGGGGCCTGAGAGGAGAGCACCTGAGGTCATATCTTCTGGCCCAGAGGAAACAGTAGCAGGACCTGACTCCATGGTCCACCCAGCATGAGCACCCTACTGAGGGCTGAAAAAGGAGCCAGGGAGTGAGGCCAGAGACTTCCATTCTGTTCCCCTGTATCTCTCCCTCTTGAAAGAAGGAAGTTGTCACCCTCCCTGTAGAGGAAAGAAAGGGAATACTCTACTAATTGTTTGACCTTATGGGGCAAAGTTATTATGAAAAGGGGGTCTTCGGGGAGAGAAAAACCTTAAAGAAGAAGGAGGACTGTATTAGTTCATTCACTAACACATTCTGAATGATGATTCACTACGTAAATGCCAGAATCTGGGCTGGAACCAGGCTCTACAAAGAGAGACACTGTAGAAGATGCCTCTGTCTACAAAGCATCCTTACATAGGCTCCACTTGAGGCATGTTAAAGGAATAGGAAAAGGCCTCTGAGCTGGCTAGAAAGGGCAAGCTGGGCAGTGAACAACCACCTGGGTAGCACAGTTGCAGAAGAGGTTTGGGGCTGGACAGAAGCGGAAGGCCAGACCAGAACAAAATAAAAGAGCAGAAACAATTGTGAAAAATGGAGAGTGGGTTGGTGTGCTCTGTAGGGTACAGAAGACATTTCTGCACGAATGGAGTTCTGAGCAGAAAGGGGTGTCTTAGTCAGGGTCACTATTGCTGCGATGAAACACCGTGATCAAACACAGCTTGGGGAGGAAAGGGTTTATTTGGTTTACACTTCCACCTCACTGTTCATCATTAAAGGAAGTCAGGACAGGAACTCAAGCAGGGCAGGAACCTGGAGGCAGGAGCTGATGCAGAGGCCATGGAGGGGTGCTGCTTACTGGCTTGCTTCCCATGGCTTGCTCAGCCTGCTTTCTTATAGAACCCAAGACCACTAGCCCAGGGATGGCAACCCCCACCCACAGTGGACTGGGCCCTCCCCCCTCAATCACTAATTAAGAAAATGGCCTACAGGTTTGCCTACAGCCCCATCTTATGGAGACATTTTCTTAATCAAGGCTCCCTCCTCTCAGATGACTTTAGTTTGTATTGAGTTGACATGAATCTCGCAGAGGGAGGAAGGCTGTGAGGGAGACAGGATGGAACAGAGGCAAGTCCTGCCAGACCGCGACCAGGCACGAGGGAGGCTTCTGTGTTTTTCAGCAGAACAACGTGACTCAGTTTGTTTCAGAAAGATTATTGTGGCAACAAATAAGGTAGGGGAGGGGAGGGGAGGGGAGGGGAGGGGAGGGAAGGGGAAGGAGGGGATGGTAGAAAGAGATGCAAAGCAAAGGGGCCTAACGGTTAAGAGCTAATTCGCTGGCCCCAGAGAAAGAGTTAAGGATGACATGAACACAGGAGTAATGAGAAGTACGGAGGTTCGGCAGGCATGTCACTGGCGGAATCGTTAAGACACAGGGTGTGTCTCATGAGAGGTGAGTGAGAAGGAGCTGACCAAATGGATGCTCTGCTTGAACAGGGTCCATAAGCAAAACAAAAGAGAAGTGCATTTGTGGAAAGAAGAAAATGGATTTGGTTTGGGGCCTGAGGTGGTGAAGTTGCCTGGGACAACGAACAGCTTTTTGTTAGTATAACCAAAGACCCTAGATAATAAGCTTCTTTAAAAGGAAACTCTGAGTTTTCAGTCCACATGATTCATCAGCCCTATTGCTTTCAAACCTGTGGGAGCACAGCACGACCAGGGTAGAGCCAGGAAGTGACGAGAGAAAGGGAAGAAGAGACAGCCATCCCAGGATCCTCTTGGAGAGCACACCTCCAATAGTCTAAAGCTTCCCAATAAGCTCCACCCCTTAAAGAACCAAAGCAGAGGACCAAACCTTTAGCACAGGGTCTTTTCGGTCTAACACCAGCAGATGTGTCTTGTAGGGACCTGGAAGCAAGAGCTGGAACTCAGGGGAGAAGTCAGGTGTAGACAGACTTGGCCATTATCTGTATAGAACTGAAGGTGAGGCTAGGGGACCTGTGATGGTTAATATTCATGGTCCACTTGACTGGGCCCCTGGGTGTGTTGATGGGGATGTTATGGAGGTGGGAAGATCCGCCCTAAATGTGGGTGGTACCATACCATGGGGTGTGCTCCCAGGCAGGGTGAAAAGGAAAAACCAAGCTGAGCACGTGCATTAATCTCTCTGCTTTCTGACTGGGGACAGCTACCTCATGCCTTCCCTGCTATGGTGGACCAGACCAGCAGCGGACACAGGCACACTGCCAGTGCTGACAGAGACCAAGGAGCCAGGGCGGAGAAACGGAGCAATGAACATACGAAACAAAACTGAGATCAACTGGGTCGGGATGAGGTGGGGGGTCCAGCTGAGACCAGGAGATATACAAGCTAAGGAAGGAGGTTGCTCAGCTAAGCTCAGAGGATGCCGGTCTCCCTCCCCTTGCGTGGATAGAGCTCCAGGCTGCACTACAGCTTTATAACACTGGAAGGTTCCTCATTCAAACTTGTCCTACCACATTCCACTCTTCTAAGACTGCCTGGGATGCTGAGTGACAAAGCAAAATGGGGACAGTCACTTGGGAAAGCCCAGCGTCCTCCCTGGGTAAAGACTCCCTTTCCTTGCTCTGGAATGAAGGACGGAGAGAGCATCTTTAGGAACGCATCCCCCAGACCTTGCAAAGGAGCTGATTTACAAACATCCAAAGCCTAACCTTCCTTGTGATGAGCTCCTTGCCTTAGGCCTGCTCTTTCTAACGGCAGGCCTGCCAGGAGCTCCTCCCCCACAACATCTGCTCCCATTAACCACCTGGCCACCTTCAACACTTGCCTTTCTTCAGCCATCAGATCTTGGCACCAGCTAACCCGTGTGCTGGGAACATCCTCGTTCCTTTCCGTAGAGTTGCGATTGATTTCTCCACATCCCGCTGAAGTCTGAGGCAGTCTATGAAGCTCCCCTTTGTTTTCTGAGTGCAGATTTGACATCTGCTCGTGTCTGCCATCCTTCGACTATGGATTTGGTCTGTGTTAATAATTTTAAAAATTATTCTCTTTGTCGTAATCCCTTAGGGGCACAAGCAGATTTTTCTAGAAAGTTAAAGTTCGGCCTCTGAGCATCACTACTTAATTCACACAACCAACCAATATTTATTGAGCATTTATTTACCATGTGATGAACACTGTGCTACAAGACAGAGATTTTACACAAATAAAAGCAAATAACTAAAAAAAAGACATTCATCCCATGGGTTAAGAAATAGGTAGGCATGGGCCTCGTTTAGAGGTAGAGAATTTGTATCTGAACTCATCCCACTGACTTGTAAGACGGATCTCACTAACACGGCTTCTTCTCTGTCTACCTTCCTCAGCAGAGACTGCACCAGCTACTTCTCTAATCGCTGCAAGAAAAGAACTGACGAAGGCAACTTAAGGAGGGGTGCGTTTGTCCTCCCAGTTTGAGGGGACAGCCCATCATGGCGGCTTGTCACAGCAGCAGGAGCCTGGAGTGGCTGGTCATGTTGCCTCTGCAGTCAGGAAGCAGAGAACAGTGAGTGCTGGTGCTCACCCCGCTCTCTCCTTTTTCATTGAGCCTGGGACCTCAGGCCATGGAATGGTGTCACACACACACTTAAGGTGAGTCTTCCCAGTTCAGTTAATCCACTCTAGAAACTCCCTTACAGACCTGCCCAGAGGTTTGGCTGCTTGGTGATCCAGACCCTGTCAAGTTGACAATCCTAACCATCACAGGAAGGAATGAACAAAATCAAAAAACATTTGTATTGGTTCATGGCATCATTTGGGGCATACTGTTTAAAAAGAGTAACTTTGCTTACGTTGTGGAATAGAGTATTTGTTTAACTATGTAAAGACTTGTTGCATTTGTTTAATGATGTAAAGATGTGTTGCATTTGTTTCACCTTGCCTCCTAAGGCACCTGATTGGTCTAATAAAAAGCTGAATGGCCAGTAGCTAGGCAGGAGAGGGATAGGTGGAACTGGCGGGCAGAGAGAATAAGTAGGAGGAGAAAAGGAGGGCGAGAGAGAGGGAGCTGCCAGTCAGACATGGAAGAAGCAGGAAAGTAGGATTACAGAATGAAAGGTAAAAAGCCCCAAGGCAAAACGTTGATGAAGGGAAACAGGTTAAAATTAGTTTCAAAAGCTAGCCAGAAACAAGCCTAAACTAAGGCCCAGCATTCATAACTAATAATAAGTCTCTATATCATGATTTGGGGCTGGTGGTCCGAGAAAGCCTGCTTATCCATTCCAAACATGATGGATGGTCCTAAGTCCTGTAAGAAGTGTGCCAAGCACACACACACACACACACACACACACACACACACACACACCCGCACACGTGGTAATGCAGTGTGAGAAGCACCAAGAGACTTGTGCAGAGAGAGCAGCTTCAGGACACAGAGCAGAAGGGCTTTGGAGGATAGAGTAGGCCAACTGATGAGTCTGGGGTGGGAAGAGACAAACTGTAGCTATGAGAGAACTCAAACAATTAAGAGCTAGAACCATCCATAACCAGAAGGGGATAAGGAGAGAAAGGGGCAAGACATCTAGTTTTCAGTTTCATCTTCTGTTTTAATATGAAGACAATAAAGTCTTGCAGATGTGCTTACTTCAATAAAATAAGAGTAATAAAAGAGCAACTTTTCTTTGCTTTGTTTTTAATTAGAAAACCTATATGCTCCTTATGAAAGGTACACACACATGTTTTCCCTTCCAAAAAGTAACCACTGCTAATGTTTGGGGATTTTTTAGTTGGTTGGTTGGTTGGTTGGTTGGTTGGTTGGTTGGTTGGTTGGTTAGTCTGTGACAGGATCTCCCTGTGTAACCCTAGCTGTATTAGAACTCACCATGTAGATCAGGCTGGCCTCAAACTCACAGAGCTCTGCCTGCCTCTTCTTCTTAAGAACTAACTAAGAGTGTGCACCATCATGCTTGGCCCATGTTTATGTACCTCTTTTGGGGCTTTCTAGGAAGCCATCTATACAGAGTTCATTAAAATGTCACGTATTAAACACCAAGTTCACAATTTGATCTCACCAGTTAATAGCATAGTACAACCTCTTTTTCTAGCATCTTTTATGAACAATATCTATGAGACTTCTGTTCTCTCTTCCATGTTTCTTCCCACATGTCTCTACAGGTATTGGAGACCTCCTAGGCCCAGGCTGGAGAGCAGAGCGTACATCATCTTCTGCTGCGATCACAGGAGCTTAAAAGAGCTGAGGCTGTGAGATACTTAGGATCAATAAATGAAAGTTGGAGACATTCATTTGTTTTCATTTTTGTCGGTGGGTTTTGTTTTTGTTCTCAGATTTATTTATGTGTTTGAGTGTTTGTCTACATGTATGTATGTGTACCATGTATATGAATGGTGGCCATGAAGTTCGCAAGAGAGCATCAGATTCCCTGGAAATGGAGTTAGTGATGGCAGTGAGTCACCACATGGATGCTGGGAACTGATCCACGTCCTCTTCAAAAACAACGAGTGCTCTTATGCACTGAGACATCTCTTCAGTCCTGTATTTGCCTTTTTTTTTTTTTTTTTTTTTTTAGACAGGATTTCTTATACCTCAGTTTAGTCCCAAGCTCACTGTGTAAACAGAATTGTCCTTGAACTCTTCATCCTCCTGCCTCCACCTCCCAAGTATTTGAAAACAAAATTGGAATAGAACAAAAAAATGCATGGACTGAGCTAAGGGTGGATATAATCCCAGTACTTCAGAGGCTGAGGCAGGAGGATCTCGACTTTGAAGCCAGACTTTCTCAAAAACTATACATGTGTGTGTATGTGTGTGTGTGTGTGTGTGTGTGTGTGTTTATACAGACACATGTTTATCCACACATGTTTGTACAGATTTACACTTGTATGTCCACATGAGCTATAGAGTCGTAGCTGAAAGACTCCAGCTTTTCCGTATAACTGAGCTGGTATCCTGAACATTTACAGTGTCTCCACACATGTGAAATGTTACATGTCCGTGTATAACATATGCATATGCTTATAGACATCTAGCCTACAGTGATGAGGACAAACTAGAGCGTCTCTCCCCTGCTCTAGCCTTCATCCAAGTTGAGAGTTTAAGCAGCTCAAGAGCCGGTATCATCTCTCCAGCTTGTCACTGTGTGGCATCTTGAGGACTTCGTTCTCAGTAAGTGTTCACTGTCCATTAACATTCCTGCTGCTGCTGCTGGTTCTCCTGGAGCTAGCTAATGGGCCACAGAACAACCACAGCTCCTAAGTGACAAGGCACTTCTTATCCAAGTGGTGCCTGGGGTCCTTCTTGAAGATACCAAGTAAGAGTTCTTCCCAATTAAAATGTTCCAGATGAAGACCATGCCGCATTCCCCGGGGAGAGCACTGGCTGCTCAAGAGCTAAAAGCAATGCACTTGCCTCACAGCTTTCCCACTCTGCTGCCCTTTAAATGGGAAAACAATTATTTTCATCATCCCCAGCCGGAAGTTGCCTGGAGCCAAAACAGGTTCCCTGGGCATCCTTGAGGGATGCGGACCAGGGGGAGAGCTGGGCCCAGTGGCTCCTACCTGATGCAACCTGAGCACATTCCCCAGTAGACATACTCCTCATGTCTTAGCTCAAGATAAGAAATTAAAAAATTTAGGAAAACAAGCCTGAACCTTACTGTTTTTCAGATTCAGAGATGAGAGACAGACTGAGCCCATGATAGCCCAGCTCAACATCCAGAAACCAAAAAGCACCCATGGATTCCACTCCAGAAGACCCAAACCTTTGTGGGCACCCTGCCATGAGCATGCAGGGCACACCAAAGCATTCTTGCCCTCTGCCTTGCCTTTTGTTTAGTTTTAAAGCCTCCTGTAAAAGGCTTTTTCCCCTCTGACATCAGAATCCTTCGTAGAGACTCTCTAACAACGTGTTTAATTAGCAGAGCTCAGAATCCAACCTCAACTGTGCTTTACCTCAGTGTACAATGGGGACCCTTGAAAACTCATTACAAAGAAATTACTTAAAATGACTATGAACTCCTGTGAGCTCACTTTGATCTTAAACAAAATCTATCACTTGACATATTTGAGGAGATAGATCTGTTGTTGAAGAAGAGAATGGTTTTTTAAAAAAAATAATTAGACAAGTAACAGGTTATACAAAAGTCTGGGAGAATCTCAAGTGTCCTGGCATCAAATTGCACCTGGGGCTCCCTGCTCTGTGCAGATCATTCTGAGAGTGGTCTGTTTTGTGGAATAAATGAGTCCTTTGGCCTGTTTCCTTCT
Organism: Peromyscus aztecus; assembly: GCA_902168405.1. NCBI lineage: Eukaryota > Metazoa > Chordata > Mammalia > Rodentia > Cricetidae > Peromyscus > Peromyscus aztecus. The sequence continues at coordinate 49,391 of CABHPQ010166443.1, forward strand.
CGTGACTTCTCTCTTTCCAAAGTCCTCCTTTCCCATAGCATTTGTGAGCACTCTATCCTGTAACTGCCCTGGATGCTCATGGCACCTTTCTCTCCAGATTCCTTTTCTGGTACTCTGGATACTCTTTCATTGTCCTACTCATAGGTAAATCATTCCTGAGCACTGTACTCCCCAGGCTCTGTACCCAGCCTTGTTTAAAAATCTATCCTGGAAACATTAAACACCTCTCATTGATTTCAGAGGCACAAGACACAGCCCATGGCAGCTTATTCACTCCTGAGTTAAATGGCTATCTGTATGGAGATAGTCTCAAATGTGTGTCTCTAGTCTTGGCCTCTGTTCTGTTGATGGCTCCATAGACTGTGTGTGGAACCCTCATACTCAACACATATTAAGCAAAGTACATCAGCCCTATTCTTAAATCCTCCTTCTGTGCCTTATTATTGTTCGGCATCCTCATCTACCCATCATTCAAGCAGTAAATTTGAGTTCATGTTCAGATCCTTCTGTTTGCTTACTATATACAACTGGTCAGCATCCGTCTCCATCAAGAATTGAGTTTGGCTGCTAGACAGAAACAGATGGAAATCACAGGGTATTCAAGGGGGAAACACACTGTGTCTCACCTAGTGTAAGGTTCCCAGGTAGATGTCCAAGGTTGGCTGACGAGCTCACCACACCCTCAGCCCCGGTATTCCGGTCCTACTTCTCTGCCATGTATTCCAAAGGCTGCCACTGTTTAGAGCACATCACAGAGACAAGAGATGGCAGTTTCCAATTTCCAGGAACAAAAAAAGAGAGACCGCAAGGGCACCTCCATCGGAGCAAGCCTTACTTAAGAGTCCTCCATGAGCACCTACCATCACTTAGCCCATATCTCATTAGTAATCCTTCACGGGGGCCGCAGAAATTTAAACCTTTAGGTGGTCCCTCCACCCCTCCCAATAACATATAAGGCCTGTTCATTAACAGAAACAATAGAACAGCTAATTGGAAGGCAAGACAGTAATCAGTGCCATTCATTCTACGTTTTTAATATCTGTCTGATTCAACCTCCCAGCATGCCCAGTTCAGACTGTCTGCATTTCTGCTCAGTTGCATCCCAAATAGACCAACTGTCCATCACCTCTGCTGCTCATTACTCACTATGACTCCATATTATCTTTCTTAAATACATATCTAGTCTGGTAAATCCAAAATTAAATCTTTCAGAAGTTCCCCTTTAGCCAAAAAGGAAAAAAAAAAAATAAAAGGACGAGCTGCTCTGCATGGTTTCTAAGCCCTTGCAATCTGCCTCAGAGCTCTTCTGGGCCCCGCTTCTCCTCGCTTTCCCTAGAGCTCTGTGCACACCAATCATTTTTCACATGGCATATCTGTTTGTTCAGGCTGTCCCGGCTCTGGAAATGCTGCTGGCTCTGGTTCTGTCAGCTACCCAGACATTTTCATATGTGATCAATGATTAGAGACTTGAGGAAGTGCCCCCACAGCAAGGCCACCTGTTCACATGGCAAAAATAGTTAGCAAAATATGTTCTTTGTTACACACGTATAAATATCACTCTCCAAAACATAACAAGCCTGCCTCCTCTTTCTCTCGGACCAAGTGCTTAGGAGAGACTAGAATCTGCCACCCACGAATACATATGATTATTGAACGAGGGCTGGGAAAGTGGCTGTCAGTAATGTGCTTGCCTTGTGAGCATGAGGATCAGAGTTCAATCCCCCCAGAACTCAGTTTCTTTAACAAATACAGACATGGTACTGCATGCCTGTAATTTTAGAGTTGGGAAGACTGATTGGTGGATTCCTGGGCTCACTGGCCAACCTGCTGGCCTGTACCTGGCAAGTTCCAACCCAAGGAGATATTGAAGACAAAACAGTTGGACAGCATCTGCAGAACGACAGCTGAGGTTGTTCTCTGGCCTCCACACACATGAGAGAATATATAAGTATCCCCACACATACATGAACACACACATACGCATACACCGGAGTTCATTGCACTAAAGGCAATTCACGAGAAGATACAGGAAAACTCTCCGCCCTCCCTCTGTTTGCCTCAAGTCAAAAGGCTTCTGGGAACCTTTTATTTTAGGGAGAACATAGCTGAGCCACTGAAGACCATTGTGGACTCTTATCAGCCTGGAGAGGGTACCAGAAGTCTCTGTTAACAAGTGCCACTAAGCGGCCTTTACCTGGTAGACTTCTGGTACCCTGTCCAGCTCTTTTCCCTTATCTCATCACCTCTCTGAAAATGCAGTTTGTTTGTTTGTTTGTTTGTTTGTTTGTTTGTTTGTTTGTTTGTTTGTTTTAATTGAAAACAGTATACTTCATTGAGAACTGCTGAGTCCCTAGGTGTCAGCCACGTCTGTGTGAAAAACACACATTAAGACACTTCAGGAGCTAGGGAGATGCCACACAAATATGAGACCCTGAGTCTGATCCCAAAACTCATATTTAAAAAGCTGAGCCTAGTAGTGCAAGCATCGAATCCCAATGCTGAGGACATGAAGACAGGGGGAACCCTGGCCAGCCAAGTAGGTTCAGTGAGAGACTATCTCAAAAAATAAGGTAGAGAGTGGCTGAGCAAGACAATCGATATCTTACTTTGATCTTTGAGTTTCCACACCCACATGTGCACCTGCGCGCACGCACACGCATGCACGCACGCGGTCTGTTTCTCTTAACAAGCTGACTTTACTGCACAAGTCCACTCCAACTCACAAAGCATAAAGGAAAATACGCTTCTTAAGCTACCGACGAAGGAAGTTGTGGGGAATTCCCTCATAGTCTCATTCGTCACAGGAGCCCAAACTTCCTGACATGTGAGAGGAGAAAGGGGGAAACACGACTTCTCCCTGGAGGAGTCCGTCTTGTCAACCAGCGTCAGCTCTACGTGGGTAACAGCAGGCCGAAGAAAAGTGAAGAACATTGAAAGAAGATGTGAGTGGTACTGAAAGAGGAGCTGCATCCTAGAAACATCAAATCTTCTTCAAAATCGACCCCCCAGGCCTAGACTCAGTCCTGAGATGACAGGCTTGTGAGCAGGAACAGAAAGAGCCAAGAAAACCAAGAAGCCAGCTGAAGCCTAAAGGGATGGAACATTCCTTGGTTTTCTCAAAACTGGGCTACGGCTGTAGAGACCCAAGGAGAGAAAACAGTCACGAGTCACCACGGGGTAGACGAGGATGAAGATAACACCAAGTGATGTGTTCATAGCACCCTGGGCACAGACGCTCTGGCTGTAGGAGACCCCTGTGGACAAGGGGACTGTGAGTCTCTTTTGCCATCTGTCCACCAGCTCCTTCCTGGGAGCCTTGCCTGGATCTTGTGCAAATGCTTAGCATTGCCCCTTTCCCTGAAAACAAATACTACGGGCAGGGAAACGTCCTCTCAGCACCTCCCACGCCACCCCCAGCACCTCACCCTACACTAACACTTAACTACTTTCGTCACCAGGAATGAGGTGGTAAATGAGTCAAGTGTCCTGGAGAGAGAAATATAATGATCACCGAGGCTGCCCAGTGAAAGAGACTGCTGAGAACACACGTCAGCTGTCTGCCAATTTATGTCACCGGAGCTCTGTGGGAACATTCTTTTTAGAGATGCTGGTGGGGCAGGGAACCAAACCTTTAGGGTTTTTGGGTTTTGTTTTGGTTTGGTTTTTTTCCTGGTGACATTTCCCCTTATTGCTTCTCCACTCCATAGTCTTAAAAGAAGACAAAAACACCCCACATTTTAACCACAAGGGATGAAAGAGAAATAGAGGACAGGTTTGTAAAACTCTGAAAGTCCCCACTGCACCACAAAGCAAATCTTTTTGTGTGACAAAGACTAGAGAAACGACGGAAGGAAAATAAATTCACAATCCGGAGAAAAGGGAGGCTGAATCGCCAGCTCCAGCAGCCTTAACCTGCCCTGATAGCCTTCGTAGCCCTGGGATGCAAGCATCTTCTGGGGTACCGGCAACTAGTCATCAAGACTAGAACACTTCAATATATTTAGGGATGAGGGGCATCCTCAAAACACCACCCATCATAGCCCATAAATGAACAGGTGCAGCCCCTGGGTACCAATTCTGAGATCTACTAACAGCTTGAAACAAGCCAGCTCCAACTGGCTGTATACACTGAATGTTATGGCTTCTTGTCCTTCCTCCTGCTCACTTTAGATCTGCCGTGTTCCTTGATTAATAACATGGCGGGGGACCCCAGGACCCCAGAGAACACTTGGTGACTGTTAGGTCACAGTGGGAAGCTATTCCCATTATCATCCATTTCTAGGTTCATGACCAAAACCCACTCATCAATAGGCAGATTAATAAGAGAGGTACAAGGCTGGGTGTGGTAGCATTCACCTATAATTCCGGAGCTTGGGAGCTGAGGCAGAGGATCACCAGGAGTTAGAGGCCAGCTTGGGCTACGGAGTAGGACAATTTTGAGAAAGAGGGAGAGAAAAAAGTAGAGGGAGAGAAGGAAGAGGAAAGAGTGAGAAGAGAGAGAAATTTAAGTTTCGGGTGACATGGGAGCCAAAAATAAAAGCTCAAAGAAAGAGGCGAGTCTGTGTTTTATTTTTTAATAATTATGTTTAATATTTATATCTGTCAGGTCACACCTGCCTTGTGTGATCACACCTCTCCATGGTGAACTCAAGTTAATAAACTGGGGTAACTTAGCAAGGCTGTGTTAGGATTCCCGCTATGTCCCTTTGTATTCTGACAAAAGGCTGTTCCTTCCCTCCAACTAGGGGATACCACTCTGAGGGTCTGTTCACCTGCTTCAGGGGAAATCAGAGAATCCTTCCTAATCTATGTCCTCTTTGAGGCAAGGAGTGGGAAGGTGAGAGTGGCCAGCTGCTGTTTTTCACATTCCTTGTTCCATAGTTTAGCACGTCCTCCTGAAAGCCAAAACTATTGAACACACAGCCAGCTCCCCTGGTAATGCTTTAACTGTAGCGACGTTTCTGCTCCTCAAGAAGTCTTCCCACACAAGCTGCTACCTGGAGGCTCTTTGCTTAGCAGTAAGGACTTAGATCAGTCTTCAATCTCTGGGTATGCCAAGATCATCAATGAAACTGTACTGCAGAACACTTGGAGTTGGGTCCACGGAAAACTGAAACAGAGTTCATTATGCGTGCCTCCAACAACAGTTTGGGAATAAGACCAGATGTAAACCAATAAAATGCAGCAGATCTCAAAGTCATTTCTCCCTCCCACAAGCTCCTGCTCAGAGCAGACTGTTTAAGAAAAGGTCTCCAGATAACACACATGTTTAAGAGGAAAACACTAGGGTGAAGTTTTATGCCAAGGTATTGGTTAACTTCCTAGTTCCACACTTGTCTGTTACACACTTTGAAGCCCTGAGAAGTGGAGGAGTCAAAGGCTACTACTCCAGGGTCTGCCTGTGTCTGTTCTGAGGTTGAGGCACTCAGGGAAGGCCATCCTGCCTTCTCAATTAAAAGCTGGTAGATGGGACTTGGAAGATGAGCCAGTCAACAAAGTGTTTGCCACACAAACATAAGGACCTGAGTTCGGATCTCCAGTTCCCATGTAAAAAGCTAGCTGTAGCCATGTGTGCCCACAATTCCAGTACTAAGAGGTGGAGACAGGTGCCTGCAGTTTGCTGGCCAGCATGGCCTACACACACACACACACACACACATTCTTAAACAACAACAAAAAAAAAAACCCAGCAGCTCAACGGGGTGAGAGGCACTATAAGGAAAGAAGCATGCGTCTTGGTTGGAACAGATTCCTGTAACAAAAGACAAAATAAGCAGAGAAAGCAAACACAGGTTGATATTATGAGAACTTCTTTCCCATTTGCATGGCAGGCTCTCAGTGGATGAGGAGCTAGCTAGCTCTCGAGCGGGTCGTTTTCAGCCTCAGCTTCTGCAGCATCTTCAAGGAAGGGCAGCCAACTTTCAGGGCAGTGACAGTACGAAGGGAAATCACAGCTGAAGACAGGCAAAGGAGGGACGGGTGTAGCTCGTTAATAAAGCTTCATGATGGGAATCTCTCTAGGATCACCTCCAAGCCACAAAGATGCAAAGTCACCTTCGGTGGCTGGGAGACCTGAGGGCAGGGGAGCTCTTGCTTTCAGGCAAATAGAAGGAGGGCCTCAGCTCAGGAACTCTTCTTGTTTCAGTGGTCTAGCCTGGTCTCCCATAGCAGTGACTAAGAGCAGGGGAAGAGACCTGTATAATAACTTCCTTCCTCTTTGCCATCTCAGACAATGACCAATTCTTTTGACTGGGCTGTGTTCTCTGGAGAGAGAACCATCTACTCATTAAAGTGTCTACCTGTGGCTTTACCGCTGTTTGAAAGCAGGGAGTACAGGACATGGGGAAAAATGAGGAATTACGCCAATCCCCCAATTTTCTTGGTTTGCTTCTGAAATGGTGGGAAGGAAAGCAGATATCTACCAGTGAATAAGACATCGTGTCTACACCATTCCAAGAGTTTTACATATCAATTTGTTTTCTAGTGTGAGTTTCAGAGGCTTCCCCGGGGAGCTGTTTATTAATACTTCATTCACCACAGAGAATACAAACAAGCAGGCAAAAGTTGCCATGCCTGATGCAACTTCTTTTAGGGCTGAACCAAGCGCTGATGTAAAACTCCAGGGAGGCTCCAGAGCCATAACCACTGAGGGAGACTAAGCCAGGAGGGCTGAGCTAGGGGAGAAATTTCCTTTTCGCCACGAGCCTTCCACCTTTGCTTTGAAATCCCCAGACGTTTCTTTCTCCTACTACATGCTAATTACCACACTTAAGTCAGAAAACCAAAGCATAGAGAAGGTGGGTGATTTTGTGCTGCTGGTCCCAGGACACCGGGACACCGACACCAGGACACCGGAGTGAACAAAAGGTTGTTTGAAGGACGCAGTCACAAGGCATCCAGCTGCACCCCGGCTTCCTTCCCTCCATGGCAGGCACTTGCTTCATCCCGGTGGAGGCAGCAGGGGATGGTAAAAATAGTGAGACCATTCCCCAGGGTAAGCATCCAAGCTCTTTGGAAATTTCTAGAGCTGTCCTGCTTGTTTTTATTTGTACAGTCCATTGAGAAGCATCAGGGCACTCTTGTCCCCCTGGCCTGGCTCAGGGAAGTCAGTAAATACTTACGAGATGACTGGAGAGCAGTCAGGCCGCACCAGTGTTTTCCATAGAAGACGCCCCCTCACACCTTGGACAATAATGATTCTGACGCAAACAATTGAGCTGCAGAGAAACTGTTCAAAAAGGCCGCTGCATCCTTGCCATCCCCAGCCTCACCTGTGAGAAAGAACAGCAGAAAACATTCATAGTGGGTATTGTTTTCACTCAGCCGCGTCTTAGGAAACCTTGAGGCTGACGTGGACTGAGCATGGAAAGTTCCAGACATACGGTTTGTTTTCAAAGAAAACCAGATCTACAGGCTAAGTGATGAAGAGTCGGGCCCCAAAACATACCACCTCCCAGGAAAGCCCCTTAAACTCAGGCAGAATTCTTTCTTTATTCACCTGAGGTCTTTTACCAGAACTTGAAGCCATCGAACACTTCTAAGCAATAACCTCATAGGAATGGCCCGGGGACCAGTTCTCGGTGTTCCGCTGGCAAGCATGCAGGTGTCCAGGAAAGAGAAAGCAATGTAAATTATTTGTCAGGTTGGTGAGTAACGGGGAGTCCATCGCTGCTGCTGCTGCTCACACGAATTTAGCAGACATATGTTCATCTCATTTTCCTCTTCGAAGTGAATTCCAAGTTTGATTTCTATGATATCCAGTCTCCTGAGGTGTCATGAAAGCTTAGGTGAAGAAAATCCAGTTGAGTTTGATTTTTTTAAATTTGTCTTCTAAATGCAAGTTATAATGACCAAAGACGTGAAAACCAAATGGAGGCTCATTTCTAAATGATGTCATCTCACCTTGAACCCAGAGCACTGAATCCCATGATGGGACCACATGTCTGTACCGCTCCTGCATCCCTCCTCTGAGCATCACAGCCATCCTGAACAGGAAATGGGGATGGGGTGCTGGGATAGTCTGCTTCAGCATTAAACCACGATGGTGGGTTAGCTGGTAAAGGTGCTTGTCACCAAGCCTGACCACCAGAGTTCAATCCCCAGGACCCACATGGCAGAAGACAGAACTGACACCCATAAATTGTCCTCTGACCTACACACACA
>CABHPQ010166444.1:6046-24562 GCA_902168405.1 Peromyscus aztecus
GGACGCCTCCCACAGGGGACGCCTCCCACAGGGGACGCCTCCCACAGGGGACGCCTCTCACAGGGGGTGCCTCCCACAGGGGGTGCCTCCTACAGGGGTTGCCTCCCACAGGGGAAGCCTCCCATGGGGTGGCTAGCACAGGCCCTACAGTTGAGTCTTTTGCAGGTTGGCCCTTGGAGAGGATGGCAGTGAAGCAGGTCCTGGGCCCCTGGTTCCTGGTCTACAGCTGTGTCAACTCTTGTCTCTGCTGGGCAGTCTCCGTCCCAGAGCGCGGAGCAGGTGAGCGTTGGACGCCATATCTCCCTGAGGTGGCCGGATAGAGAGTTAGGGGAGTTGGGGACAAGCTGTCATCTGTAACAACCCAGAGAAAAACATGGACCCAAACATTGCTGGAACCTGTCCTCTAGTGTCCCACTATCTCCCACCCCACAAAGCTCTGAGGTCTGACTGGTCCTGGTACCATGGTCAAAACCCAGCCATTCCCAAGCCTCCTATTCTGCCCCTGACACATTCTCTTGGGACTTTGGAGTCCGTCTGGTTAGATCCTCCCCACCTACCTCAGCGCCGCCTCGAGGCCCTACTATGTGCTCCCACCACCCCCATCCCCAGGGCCGCAGGCTGGGACATTCACCTGCCTCAGCAACAGTCTTTTCAGGATTGACTGCTCCTGGTCGACTCCAGAGCTGGGCCTGGAACCCAGGGCCTGGCTCCTCTTTACCAGGTGAGGATGGAGGGCCAGGCTGCTTGGGGAGGGTACAGGGTCCCCGCGGTGGCGGCATCCATGCTAACACTCGGTCTTTCCAGTAACCAGATGACGGACATCAGGCACAGGTGCACCTTCTGGGACAGTGTGTGTACCCTCACGCTGCCTCCTGAGGAGGTGCTGGTGCCGACCGATAACTTCACCATCACTTTGCACCGCTGCGTCATGGGGCAGGAGCTGGTCAGCTTGGTGGACTCACAGTTCCTGCCGCGGAGACATGGTGAGTGGGACAGGCCTGCCCGCAGTGGCCTTGCTGCTTGGCTCTGAGGTTGTGGCCTTGAGCCTTTGGCTCTGCCTGAGAATCCTTGCCAAGCAGGACTTGAAGCAGACCGGACCCTGGAGAGGGGGCGTAATGGCTGCCGCAGGGCCAGGGTTCCGGCAAAGACATGAAAGGACATGGCCAGGTGGGGTTAGACACTAGAGTCCGAGCTACTGGAAATGCACTTCAGTCAGAGCAGGCATTACTCCGGGAGGGCACCAGGAAGAACTTCTAGCAGCCAATTGTGAAGGAAATCACCTTGCTGCCAGGACTTAAGGAAGTCATTGACTGCCTTTCCCCAAGGGGCTTTCCTAAATTAGTCTTCAAATGAGGTCCCTGGCCTGAAGGAGCCCTGACCATGACTTCTTGGCGATGTTCTTGGTCCCAGTTCTGGCCATGCTGAGGGTCCCGATGGTAGCCGCAGCCTCACTGGGCCCTTCTCGTTTCAGTTAAGCTGGACCCTCCCTCGGATCTGCAGAGCAATGTCAGCTCCGAGCGCTGTGTCCTGACCTGGAGCATCAGTTTTGCTCTGGAGCCCTGGAGCACACTCCTCAGCTATGAGCTGGCCTTCAAGAAGCAGGAAGAGGCCTGGGAGGTAACAGGGTGGTAGCTCCCTGGGGTCTCTCTCCTGGCACTGGCTAGAGTCAGTGGTGAGAACCGATGGAGTCAGAGTTAGATGTGCACATGTGTGCTGTCTACATACAAGCCTATGCTTGTGTGTGTCTATGAACATAGTGTGTGAGTGTGCCTGTTTGTACATGTGTGTTTGCATGTGTGTGAGTGTGTCTTTGCTCTATGCTTATATGGGTGAATGCATAAGTGTGGTGAGTGTGTACCCATAGATGTGTATAAATATGTACAAGTGGGCTTGTTGGTACATGTGTGTTCATTCTTTGGGACCCTGCACTCAGTCAAATGCCCCCAACCCTGCAGGAGGCCCGGCACAAGGACCATATTGTTGGAGTGACCTGGCTCAGCCTTGAAGCCGTCGAACTGAATCCTGGTTCCATCTACGAGGCCAGACTGCGCGTCCAGATGACTTTGTCGGAGGAGGATGGGGACACGGCAGAGGGGGAGTATTATAAGAGCCACTGGAGTGAGTGGAGCCAGCCAGTGTCCTTCCCTTCTCCCCGGAGATGGAGACAGGGTAGGTGCTGGGTGGTGGCTGCCTTGTCACAGGCCGGGCCGAGTCTCTGTTCCTTGGGTCTTTCCTTTTGCCTCTCCTCCATTTCATCAACCTACAGCCCTCCCCTTGTTTCTGAGATGTGTGAGGATTCATAGTTGGTGGCCACCGTTAGGGGCAAGGGTGTCCAGGATTGCTCACTGGCTGATACTTCTGTCTGAGGCTGGACAAGACCTGGGTTTCCTTTGTGTGTGTTGGGCTGACCCTGTGTGTGGTGATGACCATCAGCCATATGGCAGATGGGAAGGGAGGGGTGCAGATGAGATCACCCCCGGAACATCAGAGGTGTGACACAAACCCCAAGGCCCGTCGTAGACCCCTTCTGCTTTGACTCAGAGAACTAATGGCGGCTTTTTTTTTTTTTTTTTTTTTTTTTTTTTTTTTTTGCCATGTGGACTGAGGGGAACATCCTGGCACTGAGGCTGCTGACAGCCATGGACTCTTTCTGCCCCCAGGTCTCCTGTTCTCATCCTGGCCTTGGTCGAATAGCATCCTGGTCACTGTGTCCATCTTTCTTCTGCTGACCGGCCTTATCCACCTTCTACTCAAGCTGTCACCCAGGTAGGTAGGCCATGCATGTGGATATGAGTGTGAGTGTGAGTGTGTGTGTGTGTGTGTGTGTGTGTGTGTGTAAATTGTGGGCATGCATGCATGTAAGTGTGCTGGGGTACAGGTGTATTAGTACGTGTGTGGAGACTGGGGAACCACAGCTGCCTGTTGATGGCACAGATGTTATCCCTGGAGCTATCGGCTTCATCTGAGAGGACACAGCTGGTTGCTTCCAGGCCCTGAACCCACTATTGGAGATGAGTCTGCAAAGGACACAAGCCGTGGTGTAAATATGGGCATTAACCAGAGAGGCTACAGCGATCCACATGGGCTCCTGTTCTGGGATTTGTCCAGAGGTTTTGTTTATTTATGGAGGCTAGGATGAAATGATAGGCATGTGTTGCTGTGCCTAGTAGCCCTTTGAGGCCAGGCTGGATGTAGCGGGCTGGCATCTGTAGGGAGAAAGGAGTTCCAGTCTTGGCAGTGACCTTAAGCTTTCTGGGGTGTCACATTGGGAAAGGCTTCCCTTTGGTCCTGACTTTTCTATTTTGGCTTCAGGGTTGTGGGGGTCCCTGAACCTAAGTCCCTGTTCAGGACACCATCTGTGGGAGGCCAGCTCCCACCTTTTAAAAGGGTTCCTATGAGGAGGAGAGAGGAATAAGAAACTTTTAGATAGAAAGACAGCGGAGAGGAGACAGACAGAAGCACAGAACAGCTTCGGGAGGACCTGGATCAAAATCCACTGACCCCTTCTGGCTCTTCAAAAGGGCTTTTTATAACAATGCCATGGGGCAGGACAAAAGACCTCCTCCTTGCTAGATCAAAGCACACCGCACAGCCAAGTGCAGACCCTTCCACACACCTGGTAACAACGCCCGTGGTCCAGTCATTCCCCTGTGCAGCCCTGCTGGGTAAAGCAAGCTCAACTCTCACTAGGAAACCTCTGTGGGTCTCCACACAGGGTGAAGAGGATCATCTACCAGAATGTCCCCTCCCCAGCAGCCTTCTTCCATCCTCTCTACAGTGTGTACAACGGGGACTTCCAGGTGTGTGCAGGGGAGCGTCAGGGAGGCGGGGTCAAGGGTGGCACTACAGGGGCAGATATGGCCTAGAAATCTGCCTTGTGCTAGCAGAGTTTGGGCTTAGACTGCGGGGCACTAGCAAGCGTGGGGGCCTTGTGTATGCTCTGAGCCTCTTTTGTATATATAGTAGACTTACATTCGTACCCCACCTCTAATGGGCACATATTTTTCTGTATTTATGGCATGGTGTTATGGGTCGGCTTTCCAGAGCACAGCAGTGATGAACTGTGAGATAGATACAGGGGGCATTTTGTGGAGGCGCCTGGTCCCGCTGAGAGACAGCATTTTTGGGGAGGCTCATCCCTCCTGTTGCTCCACGGAGGCTCCAGACTGTGTCTCTAGATTTGTGTGTCGCTGAATTTAGGGGGTGCCCATATGTGTCTCTGTTGGATGGCCCCGGAGAGCATTCTGTCATGGCTTTGTTTTGCCTTTGGTGTCTGTCACATCTTTCCCGTTCTTTTGGCACCTGGTTCAGGCTGCCATGAGCCCGTGGCCTCAGCTGAGGGGGGCACTGAGGGGTCTAAAACAGCTCAGCGTTTCACACGTGGGAGGAGGGTAGAGTGCATTGGCACAGGCACTGCTTGGCTCTGGGAGTGCATGTTAGAGCTTCCTGGAGAAGATCTGGGCTGTGCAGGGGGAGTGAGTCCCGAACATGCTGCCTGAGCCTTTCTCCTACCCCCTGCTCTGATGCAGACCTGGACAGGGGCCCATAGAGCCGGACCACAACCAAGACAGCATGGTGACAGCACTCCATCAGGAGGCTCAGAGTCCAGCATCTGGGAGGCCGTCACAACGCTCACCTACAGCCCAGCATGCCCTGTGCACTTTTCCAGCCTGGAGTGGGAAGGCACAGGCCCTGGCTTCCCAGGGCCCCCAAGCTTAGAGCATGTGCTGCCATCAGGGGGCCTGGGGTTGGAAGGACAGCCATCTGCCTACCTGCCCCAGGAGGTCTGGGTCCCTATGGGCTCTGTCAGGCCCCCTCCTCTAGACTCAGACGGAGGCGGCAGCGACTATTGCATCTTGGACTATTGTGAGGAGGGCCACCCCTCAGCATTGCCTGAACACACCCAGACCCCTGAGCTCACACCTGCTCAGCCTGTGGCCCTTCCTGTGTCCAGCAGGGCCTGACATGTACCGAGGGATGCGAGCATTTTCCTCTCTTCTACCCTCGGATGGCACCAGCCTGTCTCAGCCAGATTCACCATTTGTTTTGGGAGGTGAACTAAAGATTCTGGGACTGGCCCTCGGGTGGGCGTGGAACTCCAGAGAGGAGGCAGCTGTGTATTGGTCAGAGGCTGTGTGGATAGAAGCAGCAGGCTGTTCCTCACTGCTCTGTTCTGCCCTGTGGCGGGGAGGCCTCCACACTCAGTATCTCAGCACCAGGCTTCCCTCTCTCCTCTTTCTGGCTTTGTCTCAGTCCTGAAAAGAGGGAGTGCCAGGGTTAGCCTGGGCCAAGGGGACACCGCTGAGACAACATGAACAGGTGAAGTGTGTCCTTTTTCTGTCCCTTCCCGAGGTGCCTTCCCCACTAAGACTGAAAGTGATGTTTTTGACTGTTCCAGACTATGGGTGGCTGAGGTTGGGGAGAATGGTGGAGCTTTGAGCAAGTGGGGTTGTCCATCTCCGAGATCAGCAGGATGGAGCCTCACTGAATGGTTCAAAGAAGTCTCACCCATCTGTATGAATTACTTTTCTGTTGCTGTGATAACACACCACGACCAAAAGTGACTTACAGAAGAGAGAATTTATTTTGGTTTAAGGTTCCAGAGGGATAGGAACACACCACGGTGCAGAGGCGTGGCGGCGAGTGGCGGTGAGTGGCAGGCATGGCAGCAGGAGCAGGCCGAGAGCTCACATCTTAACCAAAAGCATGAAGCAGAGTGAGCTGAAGTGACCTTTTATTCGCCAAGCAAGGCTCCACCTCCCGAAGGTTCCACATCCTCTCCAAACCACGCCACTAAATGAGGACCAAGTGTTCAAATAGCTGAGCCTGTGGGGACGTTCTCATTCAAACCACCACACTCCCTTCTACCCCCAACCTTCTGCTGTTCCTGGGAGGGAAACTGAAGCGAGGGCCACTCGATAGAGATGGACGTGACTGTTCCTTAGCAGCTGTGGCCTGTGAGGGGCACTGATACCCCACTGCCTTGCGGGGCGGTCCGGAGGGAATGATGGGTAGACAGAATCTGACTGTTATTTTCCCAGGCCTGCCCTAACAGAGTGCCAGGGACCGGATGGCTAATACTATAGATTCATTTTCTCTCTGCTCTGAAGTTCAGGGGTCTGGAACCGAGATGCCAAGAAGGCCATGCTCCCCTTGGGGGAAGGGTTGGTTTCAAGTCTTGCTTCACATTTACTTCCTTCTGAGCAACATCTTCCATACTGAGCTGGATGCTTTGTTGGCAGAGTCTACCTTAGACCCTTGCGTGCAAGCAGAGATTGTGATCCAGTGGGCAGAAACTTAGGCTGAGCAGGTGGACACGCTTGTACAGATTTGGGGCCTTAAGGCACTGACCCATCAGGAGTCCTCCTGATACTTTGAGGTTTTTTTAAAGGGTAAGCATGGAAACAATGGTGTGAACTGTGAAGATGATGTCTGAGGCCAGAACAGTGTGCAAGGGATAGCCAAACTACGGCATGGGGGGCACGGTGAGCGGGCGGGCATGGTGAGTGGGCGGGCACGGGGAGTGGGCGGGCATGGTGCAGGGTTGTGGGGTCAGACCTGGTATTCCGGGAGGGCTCACAACGCTGACCCCAGAGAAAGTGTTGGCTCACGGGCTCATGCATGGCATGATGGCCTACTTAGAACTGAGAGAGCTGGAGTCCCCCTCCAGTGCAGTTCCCCAACTCACCTGTGCTGGCATGCAGAGATTTTAAAACAAGGATCAGGTTATTTAGAATAAGTTCTTCAGTGGAATAAAAATTTCTAAGAGGAGATTAAAAATCTTATCTTTTAAATTTTATTTTAAAATATATCTTTCATTTCAATACTTACCTTCTTTGTAGAGACACAGTGTATACACCTACATAAATACTCTTCTGGTCTTTACCATTCTTTTCCTCTTCTTTTTATTTTTTTGGTTTTTTTTTTTTTTTTTTTTTTTTTTTGAGACAGGGTTTATCTGTGTAGCTCTGGCTGTCTTGGAACTCACTTTGTAGATCAGGCTATCCTCGAACTAAAGTTTGTGTGTTTTGTAAGTCATGGAATGACCTGTGAAAACAATTAAAGACTAATTTCACAAAAGACTATTTAAGATTCTGGACTCTGGGTCTTTTTATTACATTCCTGTAACGTCATTCCCATGACCATCGCAGCTCTTACAAAAAGAAGTAAGCTGTAGTTGATGAAAGTAATTGTCACCGGTTATTTCCAGGTATAGTAACTAACCCTGGCAATGGTTACTAGGCAGCCACCAAACCATTTGCCTGCGTGTGGGATTAGCATCTGTTACTTAGAAGCTTGAAGAAAGATGGAAGAACTTAATGTCTGTGGCAATCCATTCAAAATACAAAAGTAACAGCTCATCAGAAAGGTTCATTTTGCTAGGCATAGTGGAGCACACCTTTAATCCCAGCACTTGGGAAGCAGGGGCAGAGCATCTCTGAGTTCGAGGCCAGGCTGGTCTACAGAGTGAGTTCCAGGACAGCTGGGGCTACACAAATAAACCCTGTCTTGAAAAAGCAAAACAAACAAACAAACAAACAAAAAACAAAAACAAACAAACAAACAAACAAAACAAAGCCAAATTAAAAAAAACCAAACCAAACAACAACAAAAACAAGATATTCCCAAAACAGAGCAAAAACAAAAAACAAACAACAACAAAGACAAACCAAACAAAAAACCCCAAAGAGGAAAGATTCGTTTTTTATTTAATGAAAATGCACATAATCTGAACGAAGCCTTTCAGAATCCACTGTCTGGTCTCTGTCGTATAGAGATGACCAATTCTCAGGAATGGATCTTGTTTGGTTATAAAGATTTTTGTGAGAGTGTTTTCCTCCAGGGTCCAAGAGCGAGGATATCGAGAAACCTGAGATACATAATACAGTTAGGTCATTTTAGAGGTGAGTGTCTGCATAATTGTCTGATGTCTGTGAGGATCTATTTCCACGGCAACTGATGGCAGCTAGAAAAGTTTAAGTGGTATAGGTTTTTCTGGGCTGGGGATGTGGCTCTCAGGTAGAGCACTTATCCAGCAGGTGAGGCCCTCTTTAGTACTGTAACAAAGTGTCCATATTCCTGCGTGTATGCTTTCCATCTCCAGTAGCAATTAGCTTAGGGTCTGAAGTGTGAGCAAAGGCTCTCTATACTCCTTACATCTTTGAATAAGTATTTTGTCTTATAAATATATATTTGCTTTTCTTTCATGTGTGCATTTGAAACTAAAGTCTTTTTATTTTTTTCATTAAAAAATGTTTTGTGAATGGATGTTTTGTCTGCATGTATGTCTGTGCACCATGTTTTTGCAGTGCCCTCAGAGGCCAGAAGAGGGTGTCAGGTCTCCCAAGGTGAGGCACTATGTGGGTGCTGGGAATCAAATCCTGGTCCTCTGGAAGAGCAGCTGGTGTCTCTAAACCAAGGAGTCATCTCTCCAGCCCCAAAGAGGCCTTTACAGTCAGTATAGCTATAAGAATTCTTTCCAGAATGAACTCCGATGTCAGAAGGTTTACACTTTTATTAAAGGTGTTGCCACATCCCTCCTGTTTGCAGGGGTCCTCTCCAGTACAAATCCTGTGATGTTCTGCAAAACTGGAACACTTGCCACATTCCTAACATTGGTGGGGATTCCTCCAGCCTGAACTCCGATGTTTGCTAAGGACTGAACACTAGCTAAAGGATTTTCACATTCTCTCTTTTTGAGACAAGGTTTCTCTGTGTAGCCTTGACTGTCCTGGAACTTGCTCTGTAGACCAGGCTGGCCTCGAACTCAGACATCCACCTGCTTCTGTCTCCTAAGTGCTGGGATTAAAGGCCTGCATCACTACCGTTTGTCTAGATTTTCACATTCTTTACATCTGTGGACTCTCTCTCTTGTGTGGACTCTCTGGTGTTTAATAAAGCATGAACAATATTAAAAACCTTTGCCATAGGCTGTAGAGACGGCTCAGTGGTTAAGAACAGTTGCTGTTCTTCCAGAGGACCTGAGTTTGATTCCCAGCACCCACATCAGTTAGCTCACAACTATCTGTAACTCAGGCTCCAAAGATATCTGCCTCCCTCTTCTGGCCTCGTCCATCATCCAGACACATGTGGTGTGTGCTCAAACATACATACACACCCCACACAGTAAAATAAAACATAAAAAAATTGTCAAATTCTTCAAATTTGTAGGGTTCCTCACTAGGTGAGTTTTCTAGTATTTTCTAAGGCTTGAGCTGTGGTTAAAGGTTTTCCACATTTTTTACACCTGTGGCGTCTCTCTCCACTATGGATTTTATGTTGTTTATGATGTTATGAGTGTGAGCAAATGCTTTGCACACTCACTACATTCATAGGGTTTCTCTCCCATGTGAACTCTGTTGTCTAAGGCTTGTCCAGCAGGTAAAAGGTTATCACATCCTTTGCATCTGTATGGCTTCTCTCCATATTAATAATTCTCTGATACTGAGTAAGCGTTGAGCCGTGGCTAGTAACTTTGCCACATTCTTTACCTCTGTAGGGTTTCTCTCTGTGTGTGGATTCTCTGAAGTCTTGTAAGCGCTGAACAACAGTCAGAGACTTGGCCACATACTTTGTATTTGTCCGGTCCTGTCTAGTGTGAACTCTTAGTAGGTTTGAACTTTGAAACAAAGCTTGGTCATAGTCTACCCTCTCGAAAGACTGACCCTGAGTGTGAGCACATTAAAAAATAATAAGTTTTGATGGTTGATGAAAGATTTTTTTCTGTAGAGGTTCTTTGAAAAATCAGTGCACTGATATTTAGTAGGATTTGAGCTGTTGCCAAAGTTGTTATAGATTTTGTTACATTGATAAGTATCCTTTGCAATATAAATATTCTTGCAATTATTTAGATTAGATCCATTAATAAAAGCTTCCCTGTTTTCTTTGCATGTGAATTGGATTTTCTGAGTATCCATATCTCGGAAAATCTACATCATTATTAATTTTTTATTTTCATGTGTGTGGGTGTTCGGCCTGCTTGTATGTCTGTGCACCATGATCATGTAGTGCCTAAGGAGGCCAGAAGAGGGCGTCAGGTCCCTGAAACTGGAGTTACAGACAGTTGTGAACCATTATGTGTAACATGAATCTTGGGATTAAAGGTGTGTGCCACCATGCTTGGCTCTGTTCCCGGTGTGGCCTTGAACTCACAAAGATCCAGATGGATCTCTGCCTCCTGAGTGATAGGATTAAGGGTGTGTGCCATCACTGTCTGGCCTCTATGTCTAATCTAGTGGCTGGCTCTGTCCTTTGATCCCCAGATAAGTTTTTTGGGGTGCACAATATATGACCACAACTATGTGGGTGCTGGGAATCAAACCCCAGTCTTCTGCAAGAGCAGTGAGTGTAACTTCTGAGCCATCTCTCTAACTCCCTCCATCTGAGTTTTGGTGAACTGATAATGGGTGTGTAGCAAACCCCCATTTATTACGGTTGTTTATCTGGGCACAGGAAAGACCCGGTGTGCTGACGGCAGGCTGAGAACTCTCCCCTGTTTCTGAATCTCTTGTCTACAGAAATGCTTGAGTGGAAGGTGATCCCAATGACACATTGTTCAAACTATTAGCTAAAGGGACTGGGGTCCTGTTATAGATTCCCGAAATTCCATTTTAGAGGAAGAGTATGTTGCAAAAGCTGCTGTGGCTATTTCCTTCTCCAAACATGGCCCATCGAAGCTAAACTGGCCAGACGGGAGCTTTTTTCTAACATATTTTCTGCTGTTGGTTCTATTAGCAGTGATACTTTTGCTCTGGTTAGCAGCCAGGCCTCGCTTATGTCCACCACGAAGGGAGTGTTGACCATGGTGCTCACCCTTCAGTGTGACCTGTCAAGGCCACACTGTCCCAGGTCTCCCCACCTCGGGAAGGGATGTTCTATGCTCTGTTCTTGAGAAAAGTCTTGGGCATAATTAGGAGACAGGACTGAAAGACACTGAAGCCACAGATCATCGCACTCAGTAGGCGTGGATAGGTGCAGCCTTGTGTAAACTAGGAGAAATCTCGGAGCTTCCCGTTTCCTCAGGAGCAGGGGAAGGGGGGAGCTCACACACTGCTGTGGCTTTCTGGGGTGGGGTGGGGTGGGGTGGGGCGGCTGCCTCTGTCTGTCCCAGCACAAGGCGAGAAGAGATGACTGGCAGATTTTGGGTGACCTGAGAATAGATATGAGAGGCTCCAACAATCTCTAGACTAGATGAACGCTGGATGAAGGTAAGGAACCCAGAGAAATGGGGGTCAAATAACTTGTTTCCAGATTAAACAAATATTGAAAAACTGCCATATGCAATATGTTTAGAGTATACGAATGGTTAAAAAAGCTAACGCTAGCCACTCAACACTTGCTTTATATAGTTATTACCTGGTGCTTAGAACGCTCTGTGTCCACTGTGTTAGCACTTCTCCTAAAAGTGTTTCTTCTAGCCAGGCGGTGGTGGTGCACACCTTTGATCCCAGCACTCGGGAGGTAGAGGCAGATGGATCTATGAGTTTGAGTGCAGCATGGTCTACACAGCAAGTTCTAGGGCAGCTAGGGCTACACAAAGAAACCCTGTCTCAAAATTTTTTTAAAATTGATTTTCTGTGTATAAGTGTTTTTCCTGCATGCTTGTGTGTGTATGTGTGTGTCCTGTGTCACAGAGGATGGAAGAGGGAATCAGACCTTCTGGGTCAGATGGCTGGGAACCGCCGTCTGGGTGCCGGGAATAAAGCCCAGGTCCTCTGCAAGAGCAGTAAGTGCTCTCAACTACTGAGCCAACTCTACAGCTCCATTGCTTTGGTTATTTTTTTAAAGATTATTTTATTTTTATGTATATGAGTATTGGCATGTATGTATGTATACCGTGTGTGTGCCTGATGCCTTCAGAGGTGAGAAGGTGTCAGATTCCGCGGAACCGAGGGTACAGGTGGTTGTGAGCCGCCATGTGGGTGCTGAGAACAGAACCCAGGTCTTCTGGGAGAGTAAGTACTCTTAACCACTGAGCCGTCTCTCCAGCCCTATTAGTACTTCTAAGTAATCAATATATTAAACATACTCAGCAAGGTGAACAAATCTCTTGGCCTTCTTGTGCATGGGTCACTAAAGTTTGTCGTTTTTGACCAATATCACCCTGACATACCAAAATCCTTAGCCACTTGTAACCTTCCTCCCGTATGTTCCTACTCATCTTTCCATTCATGGACACTGAAGTTGATTCTATCATACCTGAGATGAATAATAGATATCTCAACCCTGACCATTAACGTCTGTTGTCTGCATTCAGTAGTGGGATTATCCGACTCTCCAGTCATTCTATTTTTTTTTTTTTTTTTGAGACAGGGTTTCTCTGTGTAGTTTGGCGCCTGTCCTGGATCTTGCTCTGTAGACCAGGCTGGCCTCGAACTCACAAAGATCTACTTGGCTCTGCCTCCCGAGTGCTGGGATTAAAGGCGTGTGCCACCGCTGCCCGGCTGGCATTCCATTGTTAATGCTTTGAGAAATTTCCATCTTATTATCCTTAACTTTCCTTATGGGAGGTCCTGCTAATCAGTTTTCAAAAGCACAAATGTTGATGGAAGGTAACGCAGCATCCACAGACGCCTTTGATTGACAGCAGCAATATATGGGTACACACATAAACATTTATGAGGGAATTTGACAGGGTGACCATTCAGTGAAACACCACCAGAAGGTTCCCCCAGCAATCATGATTTCCCAGCCATAGGCTTTTGATGAGATTTGCAGTACCAGATCCCTACTGTGAAGCAGACCTTAAGTGCAACTAACCATCGACCCGATGGGCATGTCATATCTAGCAGGTTGGTACTGTAGCATGCAGGATCCAGCACTGGGGGAGACCATTGATGGCTTTTCTCTCCCTGCAGCCTGCATAGCACCTTCCAGCTCTGTGGAAGCCATCTGCAGGGAGGGCTTCCGGCAGGGAGGGCTTCCAGCAGGGAGGGCTTCCAGCAGGGAGGACTTCCCAGAAAGTTTGAGGCTGATTTCTCTGTGTCCTGTAATCAAGGTGTATGGTATCTTCAGCAACAGGGTCTCATCATTCAGTTATGGTGGGCAACCACGAGCAATGGCAACAGTGTGTATTGTTTTGAGTGCCTCTGGGGTCTCCCTGTGCAATGGTTGGGGTTGGTAGGGACGTACCCTGTGTCCAACAAAGATTTTCACTTAATAACCCGTGTCTTCTGGGGGCCTTATTGTCTGCTCAGTGCAGGGTACCTGTGTTTAAACTCATTTTTGATACTATATTTTAAAAAAATAGCTTACAAACTGGTGGATTCTCATAAGGATTCTTTGTACACCCTTAGTTTTGGTGTCCCAGTCCTTACCTGCTCCACTCCCCATCCCTCCAGCCCCCTCCCTATTGAAACCTTTAACCCCAAGTATCCTCCCTCAACATACCTTCATGTCCCTGTGGTCTCCTATCGCCTCTAATTACAACTTTTACTTGAGTTTCAAGATCGTAGACTTTCATATGGACTTTTCCTAAAGTAGAGCGTGCTCCAGGAATGCATGTAAATCCTCTGCATCATGCCAGTCTTAGTATACGTGCTGCTGAAGTGAGCAGCACACAGTCCCGTAATTTTGTAGTTCTCCGCTCACGGATGTCACGGCGGGACTGAGGGTCCTCCAGGCTCCCATCTCCTTCTCCGCCTTGACGCTTTAAATGTTGGCAGCTGCAGAGCCTGAACTTCTCAGTTCAGTTCTGGATTTACGGTTCAGTAGTTATTTTGGCTCTTCGTAATGTCTTTTTTTTTTTTTTTTCTTTTCGAGACAGGGTTTTGCTGTGTAGCCCTGACTGTCCTGGAACTCGCTCTGTAGATCAGGTTGGCCTTGAGCTTCAAGATCTACCTGCTCTGCCTCCTGAGTGCTGGGTTTAAAGTTGTGTGTCACCACTGCCCAATGTCTATTTCTTATTAACAGCATGGGTTTCTTGATTTTGTTAGATACATGATTATGTTTTTTAAAAAAAATTTATTGTGCATCTCAGAATGATTATTCTGAATTCTTTGTCAGGTAATCCATAACTTAATGTGTTTCAAAATTTTTTAGACACTATTTTTTCCTACTTAAATCACTTTAAAAATGAAATCTAATAAAAAAACCCCTCATTTTAAGAGGTAGACAATATCTAAAAATCAAATCATGAGGATGGAAATATGGCTCAGCGGTTAAAAGAGCTTGCTGTTGTGGCAGAGGACCCAGGTTTGGTTCTTATCACCCACATAGCAGCTCACAACTGCCCATACATAACTCCAGTTTCGGGGACCAGACACCCTCTTCTGATCTCTGTGGGCACCAGGCGTTACCTGTGGTTCACAGACATACAGGCATGCAAAACACTCATACATGTAAAATTAATACATGTAAAAACCTCCACGTCATATTGGCATACATAGTCAATCAAAACACTTGTTATTCTAATATTTAAATATCCTAAATAACATTTGTAAGAAGTAAGTCCTAGATGTTCTTGGCTCTCACAATAGAAAACTTTATTCCAGTTATATAAAGTAGTGTTCCTGGCTGGAAATTATGATTCTTTTTATTTGTTTAGGTATTTTAACTGTTTTGTCACATTAATGTGTTTGGGGTAAGTTTCTGGATGGTTATTTTCTTGCTTCCCTTCAGCTCAGGATAAGTCGTGTGTGTGTGTGTGTGTGTGTGTGTGTGTGTGTGTGTGTGTGTGTATGTGCATATAATTAAAGGCTAGTAACTTTTTGTTAATATTTGGACATCTCTGATTTAACAAACAGTCTTTATTGTCCTTTACACAAGGGACGCCATTTACAAATCATGCAAGAGATTCTGGGGACCCACAAATTCTTGGTGAAGTTGGGTCTTCTCTACATTTCTCCAGTTTCAGCCTTTTAAATATTCAGCTCATGATCTCTGTCTCCCTCTAGTGTTCCACTGTGGTAATGCAGCCTTCTGGGCTCTGTGGAGAGATCTGAGCTCTTTCTTGGCCCTGAAACCGCCAACTTCTCTTGCTCTGTGTAGGGACAGAGACAATTTCCCCCACAGTCTCCAAGTCTAGGGCATTGACTGCACGTCACACCCCTATTTCTGTTCCAAGGAAGGAGCTGCGAGGTGGAACCTCTATCCGCTCGCTAAAAGGGGAGACTAGTGCACAAATGCAAGGAACTTACGACGCCGTTCCTGGCTCTGGGGTGCTTTGCCTTGTTCATTTTTTAAATTTACGTTTTTGGGAATTTCACATATGAGTCCACTGTATTTACATCACTTCCACCCCTCCTTCTTCCTCCTTCACCTCCTTGCTTACCCCACAGCCCCCTCTAGGGTTGGTGACCTCTTCCGTTATTGTCGCAAACAGTCCACCGAGTACATTTAATGTTGCCGGTGTGTACATATGTTTAGGACTGACTGCTCAGGGTGGGGAAACCTACCCGGGGCTTGTCCCTTCTTCAGCAGCCAGGGACTGCCTGTAGCATTTCATCTACACCCTCTCAATTTTTCTGGCACTTTAAAAAATAAAATTCATCCTGTATATTTTCATTATGCAGGTTTCCGTGGTGGGAAAAGGGCCTGGGATGTCCTACTGATCATCTCAGTGTAACTAGCATAAAGTTTTGAGGATCTAGCCCTTCTGTGACAGGTTAAAATAAATGGAATATTAATGTACACGTATACAAAGCTGGGAGTTGCAATCCATGTCAGAATCCAATATACAGGGACTGGAGAGGTGGCTGAGTGGTTAAGAGCACTGGCTGCTCTTCCAGAGGTCCTGAGTTCAATTTGTAGCAGCCACATGGTGGCTCACAACTGTCTATAATTCAGTCTGGTGCCCTCTTCTGGCATGTAGACAGAACACTGTATACATAATCAATAAATAAATCTTTAAAAAAAAAGAATTTGTCTGGGCGGTGGTGGCACACACCTTTAATCCCAGCGCGGGAGGCAGAGCCAGGCGGATCTCTGTGAGTTTGAGGCCAGCCTGGTCTACAGAGCGAGATCCAAGACAGGCACCAAAACTACATGGAGAAACCCTGTCTTGAAAAAACAAACCAACCAACCAACCAACCAACAAACAAACAAAAAAGAATTCAATATGTAATTGTTTCAGATCTGCCTACTGACTACAAAACAGTAGAGTGGCAATAATAATAGTGAAGTTAGCAATGCTTTGGGAGATAGGAGAGATACCAAATATCTATTGTGTATGAATAGAAAGGCCCACCAGTAGTGTATCTAATGAATGGAATCGTGATTCTTAAAATGGAAAATATCTCTGACGAAGATGTTGGCAAATACCAATTTCCTATTTAGCCCAAGAATCTTCTCCCTTTCTATCCCCTTCTTGCTAAATAAAACAAAAACATTGTTACTGAAAAGCTCTCTGCTGTGGACTCAGTATTGGGGAGAACAACTATAGACTCCACATGTGATAGAAAGGAGCAGAGGAGCACACCCCTGCTTATCTTAGTCCAGAGTCCTTATGCTCAAGTCCAAACTCTAACATGACCGTGGGTGATGAAGGCAATGTTGTCGAGGAGGAACTAGATCATGAGGGTGGGGCTCAGCATCTTTACAGGGGTGTGTGATGAAGGTGACATTGAGGAGGAACTAGATCATGAGGGTGGGGCTCAGCATCTTTACAGGGGCTCTAAACCCTGCCTACTCTCCTCCGTCTGAGGACGGTGAGGTTTTGGCAGACTGGGTACCAAAAGAGAGTCCCGTGCAGGACAGACCTTGACGGTACCCATGTGTCATGTGAAGGCAGTTGATTGTAGACTTAGTTACCGCATCCAGGATGGACCCAGGAACATCTCCTCACCTCTCTCATGCACTCTGTCTCTCTCTGCAAAAATTGTGAAATTGTCTCGGGTTGTTAGGGGGTGTTGCAACTGCACTGTAACCACTTGGGTAACCTGCTCATTTCCATCTCCTAACCTTTAAAAAGATATTTATTTATTTTACCTTATGTGTATGCCCGTGAACCATGTGTATGTCTGGTGCCTGACAGAAGAGGGCATCGGACCCCCTGGAACTGGAGTTACACACAGTTGTGAGTCACCATGTGAGTTCTGGGAATCAAACCTGGTCCTCTGCAGGAGCAGCCAGTGCTCTTAACCACCGAGCCATCTCTTCGGCCTCAGTGCACCCCCCTTCTTCTTTATGTTGTTTGAATATAATCGTAATCAATCATTCCTATTAATTCTTCATCTGGAAGTTCTTCCAGGCCCTTCTCATTGGGGTCCCTTAGCATGGGGTTGGCGATTTTTGAGAAGACATGTTTCTGCACTGAGATTTGTATGTTTGCAGTTAGTTGATTAATGGAGAGTGTGAACCTGTTGCTGGTGGTCTGGAGACGACTTGCCTGTCAGCACCAGGAGGAACTGTGGAAAGGCTTTCTTGGTTAGGGAACCCTTCAGGCCAGCACTAGGAGCTGGGCCTGGCAGCATCCTGTATGTGGCAGGAGCTGGGTAGACTGGTGTCTTAGGGTTTCTGTTGCTGTGAAGAGATACCATGACCACAGCAACTCTTTTTTTTTTTTTGGTTTTTCGAGACTGGGTTTCTCTGTGTAGCTTTGCGCCTTTCCTGGAGCTCACTTGGTAGCCCAGGCTGGCCTCGAACTCACAGAGATCCGCCTGCCTCTGCCTCCTGAGTGCTGGGATTAAAGGCGTGCGCCACCGACGCCCAGCCAAACTTTTTTTTCTTTTTTCAGATGTATGGATCGGGTAGACTTGAACCTGGGACCCCCGGGAGCACAGGCAGCGCTCCTAACCTCTGCGCCACCGCTCCGGTTCCACAGCAACTCTTAAAAAGGAAAACATTTAATTGGGGCTGGCTTACAGTTCAGAGGTTTTGGTCCATTATCATAAAAGCAGGAAGCATGGTGGTTGCAGGCAGACATGATGCTGGAGAAGGAGCTGAGAGTTCTCCATCTGGATCGGCAGGCAGAAGGAAGAGAGAGAGGAACTAGGCCTGGCTTGAGCTTCTGAAACCTCAAAGCCCACCCTCCAGTGACACACTTCTGGCAACAAGACCACACCTCCAATAATGCCACTCTCTATGAGTCGAGTCTATGGGGGCTATTTGCATTCAGAACACCACAACTGGGAAGTGTAGGCTGGGTGGCTGGGCCTGGTGGAGCCCTCCCCTCTCAGCGGCTGGAGCTGGGCAGCTGGGGAAGTTTGGGCCAGATGATTGGTGCCTAGTAGGTCCTTTTTGTCCACTGCAGCAGTTAGGCAGGTTGGTGAGTGCAGCCTGGGTGACTGGGGATTGGGGACACCCTCATTGTCATTCATAGGAGCTGTCACTATGAAGTATTTTGTTTTGTTTTGTTTCAAGACAGGGTTTCTCTATATAACATTCCTGGCTGTCTTAGAACTTGCTTTGCAGCCCAGGCTGACCTCGAACTCTCTGAGATCCAGCTGCCTCTGCCTCCCAAGTGCTGGGATTAAAGGTGTGTGCCACTACTGCTCAGCTACTATGGAGTATTTTGATATCACAGTGTGGTACGTGAGGGCACTATGATGTCTCGATGTGACACTGTGACATCAAAAA
>CABHPQ010166445.1:657-21092 GCA_902168405.1 Peromyscus aztecus
CTGCCTCCCAAGCGCTGGGATTAAAGGCGTGCGCCACCACCGCCTGGCTAGGATTTATTTCTTATAGTGTCACCATGTCCAGATTTTTACATGGATGCTGGGGACCCAAACTCAGGTCCTCATGTTTGCACAACAAGCGTTCTTACCTACTGAACCATCTTCCCAGCACCCCCACCTCTTTCTTGAGTCTGGATCTTATGTAGCCTGGGCTAGCCTCAGATTCTCTATATAGCAAGAATGACCTTGAACATCTGATCCTCCTGCCTCAGTCTCCCAAGAGCTGGGATTAT
This sequence comes from Peromyscus aztecus, assembly GCA_902168405.1. Classification (NCBI taxonomy): domain Eukaryota; kingdom Metazoa; phylum Chordata; class Mammalia; order Rodentia; family Cricetidae; genus Peromyscus; species Peromyscus aztecus. Next base: position 948 of record CABHPQ010166445.1, read on the forward strand.
GGGTCTGCACCATCACAGCCAGTTTACAAGCCATGGGTTTTGCTCAGGGTCACTCAGATGCAAGTGAACCAGCCACACGAGTGTCTAGCCACCTTTTTCTCTGTCTAGCCTGGGTGTTCAAGCCCACAGCAGTGCCTTTGGATCATAGGACATCTTGACGGGGGAGGAGGGGATCCACATTTCTGTGAATACTACAGTGATCAGGCTATGTAAACCACCAAATATGACTCCTTTCACATTTAGTACAACAAGATAAATAGTTAGTGTCCTTGTTAGCTTCAGCTGTCAACTTCACACATCCCAGAGTGGTCATCTGAGGGAGTCACAATTGGGAGACTGCCCAGATATGATTGATAGGTGGCCATGTCTGTGAGGGATTGATTATCTTGGTTTTGATTGATTTGATTGATCCCTCTTTTTGTGGGTGGTATCATCTCTGGGCAGGTGGTCTTGGGCTGTATGAGCTGAGGAGCTGAACGTGAGCCTGGGAACAAGCTAGTAAGCAGTGTTTCTCTATGATGGATTGTGACCTGGAAGTGCAAGCTAAACAAAACAAATTAGAACAGAACAGAAATTTGTAAATCCAATTGTAGGGTATCTGGTGCCCTCTTCTGGCCTCCAAAAGTACTGCACACATGGTGTACGTACACACAAAGCAGGCACACACATGTACATAAATACAAATTTTTTATTATTTTAGGTTTTTTGTGATAGGGTCTCATTATGTAGCTCTGGTTATTCTAGAACTCACTAAGTAGACCAGGCTGACCTCAGACTCACAGAGATCCTCCTGCCTCTGCCTCCTAAGTGCTGAGATTAAAGGTGTGTGCCACCATATCGAGCTTAATATGTTTTATTTTTACTTTTAAAACATATTGTTGTGGTTTGAATGAGAATGGCCCCATAGGCTCATAGATTTGGATATTTAGTCACCAGGGAGTGGCAGTATTTGAAAGCATTAGGAGGTGTGGCCTTGTTGGAGGAAGTGTGTCTCTGGGGATGGATTTGGGGATTTCAAATGCTCAAGCCAGTCCCAGTGTCTCTTCCTGCTGCCTGCAGATCTGGATGTAGAACTCTCAGCTCCTTCTCCAGCACCATGTCTGCCTGCACACTGCCATGCTTCCCGCCATAATGACAAGGGACTAAACCTCTGAAACTGTAAGAAGCCCCAGTTAAATGCTTTCTTTGTAAGAGTTGCTGTGGTCATGGTGTCTCTTCACAGCAATAGAACACTGACCAAGACATGTATCTAGAACACAGTTTCTTACTGATCTTTAGTTGACCGGTGATGTTATCACCATTGTCCAGGGTGGTGGTTTTTGTTGTGGTTGAGACTGAGTTCCTCCAGTCTGTCCCCAAACTTCTGAGCTCAGTCAACCCTCCTGCCTCATCCTCCAGAGTAGTTGGATAACAGGAGTGTGCCACTGCACTTGGCCACAGAGAAGTTTCCACAAGGACCGGAAGGCTCTGTCTTCCACTCTTGTGGCAGAATAAGAATAACAAGCGAGTGTCTTCACAGGGGGCATTTGTGGCAGGAAGGAAGAAAGCATGAGGCACTCAGAAGGATCTGGAAGGAAGGTGCTCTAGGTACCTCATCGTTAGCACAGGACTGTCTGTGGGTTTAATAACCACTAAGGTCAGGGTTTCCTGGGCTCTCATGGCCATTCTGTATGGGGGCGTTCACAGGAGACATGTATGTACATGTGTGGTGTCTCAATGGACAAGAGAAAGAGGGACCTGCAGGCTGTCTGGGTCCCTTCTCAGGTTCAATGAGGCTACCCAGGAAAGCAGGTCACAGCCTGGAGAGCTCCTGGTCAAACAGAAGACACATTTCTAAGACCAGGCACCCTTCAGGGACTCTGAGGCTATTAACTTTTGGGGCTTTAGGCCTAGAACTGGGGTTCATGGGAGCCAAGCTTCCAGAAAGGCCTTATAGTGAGTACCATCCAGGCAGGGGCAGCAGGGACTTCCTCCCACCACGCTGCCATCCTGCCCACAGAGTAGTGACTAGGTGTCAATCAGAAAGAAGCCTGGCCCTGCTGCCTGAGCCAGAGGCAAGCAGGGGCCAGCAGGCCCCAGAGCTACAGGTCTCACCCTGGCAATCATGGGGTCTTTGCCTCACCCGGGCTTCCTCAGCTGGCCTTGGCTCCCCCAGATTGTTTCATTTTCTCAATAGCTCCAGGAACAGAACTAAGAGAAGTCAGAAACAAAACAGTTAGACACAAAGAAAAGCAGAAGTGGGTGCTCAGAGACTGACCGTCCCTGATGGGACTGAACCGTGGAGAGTCCAGCCGTGGCCTGGCTGCTGGTGACCCGTGTGTGGGAGAAATGACCCAACTGGCCTCAGCTCTGTGGCTGCCCACACTGTTGCTGCTGCTCTTCTGGCTTCCAGGTGAGGAGGCTGTCTGCCCAGGAGGGTGGGAGGCCTCAGGGAGATGCCACGTAAGGCGCCGGAGCCTGGATTTCTCTGTGTACAACACAGAATGGGGCGGCTGCGTCCCCTGTGTAAGGTGGACGGCCAAAGGTCCACACTGCTCAGGGGGAAGGGGCCAGGAGCTCACTCTGCACCCAGCTGTCAGAACAAGGGACAAGTCAGACACCATGAGGGCTGGTGGCTGCCCAGGAGGGGTGCCAAGAGGAATTTTAGATGGGTTAGAGTAGGAAAGAGGAGGGCACAGAAGGTGGTACTGGTGTGAGAGGACAGTGGCTGTGCTGGGGAGCCCTGAGAGGTGTGTGTTGGTGGTGAGGTATGTGAAGAGATTTAGTCTGTCTGTCTGTCTGTCTGTCTCCCTTCCTTCCCTCTCTTTTTTGGTTTTTTAAGACAGGGTTTCTCTGTGTATCCCTGGCTGTTCTGGAACTCTGTAGACCAGGCTTGCCTTGAACTCAGACATCTACCTTTGCTGAGATTAAAGGTGTGCACCACCGTGCCCTGATAATCTTTTTTTTCTTTAAAGATTTTTTTCTTTTCTTTTTGGGACAGGGTCTCACTGTGTAGCACTGGAACTTACTATGTAGACTAGGCTAACCCTAAGCTCACCGAGGCTGCCTTCCTCTGCCACCGAGTGTAAGGATAAAAAAAGAAAGGCGAAGTGGGTAGCTTTCGACAGGCCCTGCCAAGGTGTGCCACTAAGCAAACACGCCACGCGCAACCGAGTTAGTGCAAGAGGTTGATTGGGGGAGGGAGGAGAGGGGAGAGTGAAAGGCCATGTCGGAGTGGGGACATGCAAGAGGCAGGCAGACAGACAGACAGACAGACAGACAGGCAGAGAACAGGGAAGAGGAGCAAGGGACAAGAAAGGCAAGAGAGGCAGGAGAGTGGGCTGTGCCTGGCGGGCACTTTCAGGGGGCGCACATGTCGCACAGCTGACGGTAGAAAGGCACCGGTGACAGGTGATGATGTACCTTAACTCTTTGGTGGCAGAGGCAGGCGGCTGCCATGGTGGGAACTAACAGAGCACTGGGATCAAAAGTGTGTACCACTACACCCACAAACTACTTTCCTTTATTCTTGGAAAATTTCATATATGTGAGCAATGTAGTTTGATCATATCCAGCCCTCACCCCTCCCTCCAACTCCCCCTGCAAGTCCATCCCAACTTCTTCTTCTTCTTATTATTATTATTATTATTAATTATTATTATTAAATACCCATTGAGTCTAATTAGCACTGCCTCTGTGCATATGTGGGGTTATCCACTGGGGCAAGGGCCATGTATATATGGCCACCCTCCAAAGAAAGGAATCTCTAATCCCAGCACTCTGGAGTCAGAGGCAGGCAGGTCTCTGTGAGTTTCAGCCTCATTTACACAGTGAGTTTCAGGCCAGCCAGGATTGCATAGAAAAACCTTGTCTAGAAAAAAAAAAAAGGCAAAGTAAACAAAACAAAATGTTCTGTTTTGTGCCTATATTAGTCATTTGTATTAAAAAAATCAACAAACAAACATTGGTTTTATCTGAGTTTACACACTTATTTATAAACATTTGAAAATCATCTTGGCTATTTTTCCTTTCATTTGTTTGGATTTTCTTCTTTTTTTTTTCCTTCGAGATTTAAGGAGATTTGAAAGTGCTAATCTGAGGGCAGAGGTGGAAGGTGGAAAGTCAGCCATGTACTGGGGTGAGGGTGGGATGGGCAGGGAGAAGCATCCTAGCGGGCCAGGAAAAGAACAGGAGGGCTGGGAACTTAAGTAAGCAGCAGTCAGGACGGGGAGGTTGACTTAGTGGAGAAAGTGAGCACCTGAGTTTGGATCCCCAGCACTCACTTGAAAATTGGACTTTTGATTTGTGTCTGTAACTCCAGAGATGGGGGTGCAGGGACAAGCAGGATCTGATGCCTCCTTCTTGTCTCTGCAGGCACCATATTTTTGTACACAAACCTGCACACAAACACATATATACACATAATTGAAAATAAAAGTAAAATCAGCGAGAGATGGCTCAGTGGTTAAGTGCACTTACTGCTCTTTCAGAGGACCTGGGTTTGGTTCCCAGAACCCACATAGTGGCTCACAACCACATGTAACTCTGATTTCTGGGTGTCTTACACCCTCTTCTGGCTTCTAGGGGCTCCTACATGCATGTGTGAAGTGCATATAAACTCACACAGGTACACACAAACACACAAATACAATAAATAAACCTTAAAATAAAATCTTAATAAAACAACCTCAAAATCAGCAAAGTAAACCTAGGCTGAGAGAGCAACCCCTCCCATTTTCTGCCCACCATCAACTCTTCTTCCTGGTCATAGGGTCATGAGGACATTGAGGGAGCAGGGCATACAGCTGGCCACCCTCTTCTGCTCTGGCTCGTATTCCTGTGGTGGGACCACGTTGGGGTGTGGCTATTCTCCCAGGTCCTGAGATGCCCAGGGCTGGCATGTTTGAAAACATGAAGCCCTAGTGGGTGGGAGGGACTGGGGGGGGGGGCAGGGATTAGGGTCAAAGGAAGGAGCAGGGCAGAAGGGGAGGGTGCCGAGGGATGATTGGCTGATGGGAAGTCAAGGGATGGAGGGTGGAACTTTTGGAGGACCTACTCCCCATCCAGCTGTGAGGGTGCAGAATTCGGGCTTGTGTTTTCCAGACTGTGTCCCTCTGCGTGGCCCCAACAAGATGACAGGCACAGTGGGGGAGTCCCTGAGTGTGCGGTGTCAGTACGAGGAGGAACACAAGACTAATGAGAAATACTGGTGCAGAACGTCAGTGCTATCACCATGTAAAGAGATTGTCAGGACTGGAGCCTCAAAAGGAGCTAGGAATGGCAGAGTGTCCATCAGGGACCGTCCAGCCAACCTCACCTTCACAGTGACCTTGGAGAACCTCACCCTGGAGGATGCAGGCACCTACAAGTGTGGGGTGGATAGACACTTTTTTGATAACAGATCCGCCTTGGGGATTGATTTTTCCTTGGGGATCGATGCGTCCTTCAAGGTCGTGGTGTCCGTGGTCCCAGGTAAGCACCCAGGTGAGTCCCCCAATGAGTACTATAGCAGCACCACAACAGCTGCAAAGTGGCGGGAATTTCTGGGGCGGGAATCAGCTCAGAGCCTGAGAGTACATTGTGTGTGGTGGGGGAATGAGGTGGGGTATGAGGGACATACAGGGACAGCGCAACAGTTATGGAGGCATCCTGGAGGGGAGGAAGGTGCTGCTCCATCGGGGGATGGGAGGCAGAAAGAGCAGAGTGTGGCCAGGCCAGAGGTCCTTGTCCTGTGGGGTGACCCATGGAAACTAGAATCCATGGGTGTGTTGGGGGCTGAGCAGAGGGTCATTAAGGGACATTGCTGTGTGCAGAGGATCCTTTCACTAGTGACAAGCCAGCTTTGCAGTTAGTTGTCTTTGGCAGCATGTGGCTGAGGTTGGAGGAGAGCAGACCGAGTGAGCGAGTGAGCGTGTGGTTTTGACTCAGGTGGGTTGGGGGTGGCAGTTGTGTTGTGTATGCAAATGATCAGCTGATCCAGGAGGATGCCCCATCCTGATCCTTCCTTTGGTATGAAGTCAGCTTAAAAACAACCCACTGGCAGCTCGCCAGGGTGGTGTATGCTTGTGATCTTAGCACTCAGGAGGGAGAGGATCACAAGTTCAGGGCAGCCAGGGCTGTAAACTCCATATGGAGACCCTGTCTCAAAGAGTAAAGAGAAAAAGAAAAGAAGGAAAGAAGGGAGGGAGGGAGGGAAAGGGGAGAGGGAGGGAGGAAGGAAAGAAGGAAGGAAGGAAGGAAGCAAGCCATTGGCCAGTGGCAGAGTCTGAGGAGATTCCCTAGGTCTGATCTGTAGTTTTATCTCCAGGACCTACAACACCAAGGATACCTACAATGCCCACCAGCCTGACTACCAGCCTGACCACCAGCCTGGCCACTGAGTGTTCTACCCAAGGATCCACCGTAAAGGATCACCGTGAGGATCCTGAGTCTGAGGGCTTGAGGTGAGGTGCCCTGGTCCCTGACCTGGAGGTAGCCACCCCAGCCATGTGGTCCCCTCAGGAGAAGGGCTTACAGAACCATGAGGGCTTGGGGTAAGAACCCTTGGTTCCTGACTTGAAGGTGGTGGCCCTTCTCCTGGGAGGGGCTAAAGTAGGCACTGTGGCCATGTGCTGCTGTCATACCCCGCTGGCTAGAACCTCCTGTGCTGTGGGCTCCAGTCCAGGTAGGAGGCCAAAGGTCACTGACCACACTGGGCCTGCCTGTGCTGAGGACAGGGAGAGCTCAGGCTGAGGAGGACCCAGAGTGTGATGGAAGGAGAGTAGCTGAAAAGGGCTGGTGATATCCCATCGTGCATGGCTCAGTGCTTCACAGAACGTTCTCTTTTATACCTCATGATAACCTTCATGTTACCACATGCCTTAGCTGTTTTCCTATGGCTGTGATAATACACCATGACAAAGGCAGCTTATAATAGAAAGCGTTTATTTGGGGCTAACCATCTCAGAGAGTTAGAGTCCATGGTCATCATGATAGGAACATGGCGGCAGGCAGGCAGGCATGGTGCTGGAGCAGTAGCTGAGAGCTCACGTCTTGAGACACAGCCACAAGGCGCTAACTGGGCATTGCAAATGGATCCTGGAACTGACTGGAGTTAGTAGGGATCCTGTAGGTTAAGGGCTCTGGCCACCTGCACTTCTAACTTTAAACTATAAATGTTGAGGCTCCCATGATCCTCTAGGGTTCAGAAATTCACTGGAGTCATCACTGTTGGAAGTGGTTTTTATCATACTTTTATGATTTTTATCTTTATAAAGATCATGAGGAGACAAATGAAGAGACAGCAAGGCCAGACTGGGAGAATCCCAAGAAGTGTCCCAGTACCCTCTACTTAGGCAGGGTCAGGGTGCATCATCCCCAGGGTCCTCTGTGTGTCTCCACCAAGAGTTCTCCACATCTGCTTTCCAGGGTTTTTACTGGGGCCTCATGAGTAGGCACCACAGGCTGAATCGCTGGCATGTGGATGAACTTGTCTCTAGCCCCTCCCTTCTCTGGAGGCTGGTTAGAGCCCTTGTCATATCCATGACCCCACATTGGTTCCTGGTGAACAGCCTCATTCTGTAATCTCACCTCTTAGCTATGTACAGGCACATCTAGACTTTTGACATTATGAAACAACGTTATCATCTATAAAGTTCACACCCAAGAGCCATGCAGTCAAGTTACAAAAATATCAGGGAAAAAACAACACCCAACCACCCCACCTCCCCATACTTTAAGTAAATTTATAATTTGATGTTGGGCTGTATTTATCACTACGCAGGGCCAAATGTACGAGGTCCACAGACCGAGGTCTGTACACTCCCACAAGCACCACTCAACATCATTCACAAACAACCAAGGCGCTCCTATTAGCAAATTCCCCAGCATCAGGCACGAGTGTCCAACATTTGGACATTGTGATATGGTGTCATGGTTTGCAAATGCACTGACCACATTCAAAGCTTTCCTGGGACACATGTGGCCTCTCTCCCAGGACCCAGGGACCAAGATCTGGCCTCTCCTTACTACCCCACACCTGGAAACCTTCCCACAAGTTTTCTGCCAACCTAGAGGCACGATGTGGCTACCATACAAGGCAAAATAGGACCCACGCATGCTGCTGCTTTTGGAGGTTAACCTACAGATGTTCAAGGCAGGCAAAGCCCTGCTCTGTGTGTGTGTGTGTGTGTGTGTGTGTGTGTGTGTGTGTGTGTGTGTGTGTATGTGTGTGTGGTGTGTAACAAGGAGATAGAGAGATAGAAGTCATTATGCTGTTGATCTTTATAAAAAGGTTTTTTTCTTTTTTTTTTTAGCCAGGCAGTGGTGGTACGTACACTCAGGAGGCAGAAGCAAGTAGACCTCTGAGTTTGAGGCCAGCCTGGTCTACAGAACAAGTCCCAGGACAGCCAGGGCTACACAGAGAAACCCTGTCATGAAAAACAAAACAAAAACAAAAATCCAAAAAACAAAACAAAAAATCCGTGTGTGTGTGTGTGTGTGTGTGTGTGTGTGTGTGTGTGTGTGTGTGTGTACATATGTATGTATGTATGTATGTATTTTTGAGACAAGGTCTCACTACCTAGCCTTGGCTAGCCTCTATAGGCCAGGCTGGCCTTGAACTCACAAAGATCCACTTATCTCTGCCTCCTGAGAACTGGAATTAAATTTGTGGATCAGCATTCGCAGCTTCATAACATTTTAAAGGTTATTATGATGTGTGAGTAAGTGTACATGTGTGCACAACTTTCAGGAGTCAGTTCTCTGCTTCTACTGTGGGTTCTGGGGCTTGAACTCATGACCTCAGGCTTGCATGGCAAGTGCTTTTATCCACTGAGTCATCTCACCAATCTTTTTTAAAACCTTGACTTTATGTGTCTGTTTTCAAAGTCAGGAGCTGGTGATATACCCGGGGACTGGGTAGAGCACTACTTGACTAGCGTGCATGAGGCCCTAGGTTCGATGCCTAGCACTGAATAATTGACTCTCTCCCCTTAAAGCCTCTCGGTGCTGCTGACCGTGTTAGCTCTTCTGCTGTGTCTGTTGGTGGGGACCTCTCTGCTGGCCTGGAGGATGTTCCGGAAGCATCAGATCAAAGGTGAGTTAACTTCCTTCTGTCCCTCTGTCTTCCTTCTGTCCCTCTGTCCCTACTCCAGGGTGGCGGACTCTGGCCATAGTCTTTCACCTCAGTGCTCTGTCCCAGTTCTCAAAACAGGCACCACATTAAGCACACACCCTCAGGGCACACACTCAAGATGACCCCAGAGGAAGGGCCCAGAGGTGTCCCTGGGTGTAGTGGTTACACACCTCGTGTGATAGCTCCCTGGAGGCCTTTCTCTGGGGCCCGTGTGGTTGCCCCGTGGGGCGGTGTCTTCTTCTGTTTAAAACCCGCAGTGGCTTCCCACACTCTCAAGAGACTCTCTGCAGGGCTGCTAGGCCTCCACAGTGTACCCTGCATGGTGCCTCTCTCACCCCCATGTTCTTGTGACTTTTGGTTATGGGGCAGGAGACTCAGCCTCTCTCTCTCCTGGGTTTACTCTGCATGCCGAAAGTCCTGGCTGTTATGATATATTGCACGTGGGGAACCCCGTCTGGCCAGGGTATCCCGTGTGTGCAGGGACACATGCTGGCATGCTGGGCAGATGCAGCAGCGGGCTGGTGGGTGACCCATGCCATGTGGGCATGGTGGCAGGGGTGGCGGTGGACATTCATTCCTGACCCAGATGCTGCATGGTTTATTATAATAGAGAGACAAAGAGAAGATAGGAAAGAGGGAGAGAAGAGAGAGGAAGAGGGAGAGAGAGAGGGTTCGAGAGGTACACACCTCATGGGAGGAAAAACAGAAGAGAGAGAGGAAGGGGAGGGGCCTTTCCCCAAAATGAGGCTTTTACATCTGGACTCAGGGCGATGTGGAGGGGCGGGTCAGAATATTAACACTGGCCTCCCCAGGCTTACTCCCTCGTCTACAAGCGCAGCCCTCAGATTTTTCTTTCCTTGGACTTTTTCCTTGAGGCCCTCCTGGGTATCCCACTGCACCTTGGCTATCACAGTTCTTTTTGTACTAGATGGTTCTCACCAGCATCCCTGGCTGCCACCTCATGTAGCCTGTGTACTGCTTCCAGCCTGGGCCGTGGCTGGAGAAGGTCCCCAGTCACTACTGGGTTTAGGATCTTTAGTCACACAGACACCCAGGAAGCTCCTGGGAACCTGAGGTTCCACCCTCCCCGAGTTCAGATTGACAGACAGGACCCGCACAGGGTGTGTCAGCAAGAATGTTCTCAACAAACAGAACCGTGAGCAAGCACAGGACAGAGGGACAAAAGGACAGGAGGAAAGGGGTCGGGCCTCCTGCAGGGGAGAAACTGGCTTCCTTCCTGTGCAGACTTCATGACCTTAGGAGCAGAGGGCCCTCAGGTCCATCTTTGTTCATGTTGCTGAAGCCCTTTGAGGCTTCTTCAATGAGGATGTGGGACCACTCTGTCCTACAGACCCTCTGTCTCTGTCTCTGTCTCTCAAGTCAGGGTTTCTCTGTGTAGCCCTGGCTGTCCTGGAACTTACTCTGTAGTAGACCAGGCTGGCCTCGAACTCAGAGATCCACCTGCCTCTGCCTCCCAAGTGCTGGGATTAAAGGTGTGTGTCACCACTGCCCTGCTCTCCAGTCCCTCTTGGGGGGGCCTCCCGAGCTGTAGCCTTCACGTGGTTCCACTAACCACAGGGGACTTCCCCAGCCTGGACAGCTCCAGTTCTGTGAGTCCCAGCAGATCACTTGGGTGCCCTTTCACCCAGAAACACTGTGGCCCACAGATCGCTTCCCCTTTAAGAAAGATGTAGGAGACTCAGTGTGTTGGGTCTTGTAATCTCTGCACTTGGGAAGCAGAGGCAACAAGACTGCAGTGAGTTCAAGGCCAGCCAGAGGAAGATGTAGGGCAGACTCTGCCTCAAAAAACAAAACAGAAAAGAGGGGCTGAGGATTTGTAGGAACCTGAGAAATAAGTAAAAGCAACAGAGAAGAAAGAAATCATCTCTGAGGTACATGGTAAGTCAAAATCCCATCTCCCAGAAAATCAGCCACTGCACTAGAGGTATGTGAGCTCCGTCCAGTCTTTTATCTATGCAGATGTGATTTCTTTAAGTTTTTTTTCCAAAACTGCTAGGTGGTGGTGGCACACACCTTTAATCCCAGCACTCAGGAGGCAGAGGCAGGTGGATCTCTGTGAGTTTGAGGCCAGCCTGGTCTACAGAGTGAGTTCTAGGACAGCCAGGGCTACACAGAGAAACCTTGTCTTGGAAAACCAAAACAAACAAACAAACAAATCTCATGTTTGAATTATGTGTATATGTGTTGGGGGGGTTGTATGTGATGTGATGTGTGTGTGTGTGTATGTGTGTGTGTGTGTGTGTGTGTGTGTGTGTGTGTGTGTGTGTGTGTGATGTGTGTGTGATGTGTGTGGAACCTTTGGAGGTCAGAAGTGAGTATGGATCCCTGGAGTTACAGGCAGTTATCCAAACTCAAGTCCCCTGGAAGAGCAGTCAGTGCTTTTAATCTCTGAGCCATCTCTCCAGTCCCATGTGTGATTTCCTAAAGATCTTTCTTTATTGCCAAAGTGGCATATCCCTATACTCTCAGCACTTGGGAGACTGAGGCAGGAGGATTAGGAGAGTTTGAGAGTAACCTGGGCAACATAGCAAGACCCCCCTCAAAAACAAAACAAAACTTCATACCACTTAAACCTGTAATTTTACACTTAACAATGTTATAGCATTTCTACTGCTACTGAATGTTCTAGAACTCCCAGACCTATGGCTGAAGTCTCCAAGGTAAGCCTTTCTTGGAGTACAGCACACCCCTCCTCCCCTGCCCACTTTTTTCTGCAGTTTCACCCCCTTCTCTTTCTATCTCTAGCTGATAAACATCCAGAGCTGTCCCAGAACCTCAGGCAGGCAAGGGAGCTACGGCAGGAGGTGAGCCAGGGTGGCTGGGTGGGGAGGGGCCATAAGGCTGTCAGGGAGTCCTGGGCTGGTAGAAGTGAAGATCTATTACAGGTAGATGGAGTTGTCCCAGAACAAGAGACATCACCTGGAGATCTAGCGATCAACTTTGTCCCAGGTTCTGTCCAGTCTGCTCCCCTCTGACCAGGATAGTGGACTTGGATGGGGTGGGGGGGCGGGATCCCAGAGAGAACAGGGTGAGGGTGGAGGACAAATGGGAAAGGCCGGGGCTGACACAGTGTGGTGGGAGGGAGCTGTCTTCACAGAAGCAGGGCAGGGGGATGGAAGGGAGGGACTCCACGGATGACACGTGACCTTCTGCAGGCTGCTGAGCAGAGCGAGTCCCAGTATGTGAATTTGCAGCTGTACACATTGCCCCTGAGGGAAGAGCCGGCGCTACCAAGTCAGGTGGAGGTGGAATATAGCACAGTGGTAAGTTGAGAGCCTGACTCCCTTGCACGAGGATCCTGGGCCATGCAAGGGTAGCACACAGGGGTGGGGGAGGACAGAGAGCCAGCCTGGCTCAGGATGGTTGTATAGAAGACGGGGCAGGTGGAGACTCGGTGGAGCTGGAGTAGGAAGCAGAATTACGGGAGTGGCCAGTATCTAAGGTTTTGACAGTCAATACATCAGAACCTGCTATTTCTCCTTGTGTTGGTCCCCTCATCTCTTTAGTATCAATTCTTCTTTGGGGGTGTGGTCAAGCCTCAGACTCAGTGACCTTCAAACAGGAAAGTGGGGCAGGCAGCCTCCTTGGGTGTGAACAACCATTTTACAGGCAGGGTCAAACAGAAGCTGAGAGAGAGATAAACATCAAAGGCTTTCTGGGGAGACTCTCCCCCACCCACCCCCAGACTCAGAGCCCACTGAACCCTTCTTGGATGCCATAGTTTGGTGGAAGGAGATGGGTGACATGCACTGCTCTGAAAAAGTGTCTACTCTGGTCCCATCCAACCCAGGCCGCTGATTCTGCCCTATGAGGGGAATAAGGAACGGTTCTATCCCACATCCACTCTGGATCACCCAAGCTATGATCCCTCACTTGTGCCAGTGTCTTTTTTCTTATTTTTAAAATGATTCACTTAGTTTTATTTTACATGCATTGGTGTTTTGCCTGCATGTACGTCTGTATGAGGGTGTCAGATCTCCTGGAACTGAGTTACAGACAGTTGTGAGCTGCCATATGGGTGCTGGGAATTGAACCCAGGTCCTCTGGAAGAACTACCAGTGCTCTCAACCACTGAGCCATGTCTTCAGCCCCATGCCAGTGTCTTTTGAGCATGAGGTGTGTGCAGGGACCCCAATGTCCTCATTTTAAGCAGCTGGAGAGAGATAGCTCAGCAGTTAAGAGCACTGAGTGATGTTCCAGAGGAACCGGGTTCAATTCCCAGGTTGTCCGAAATCCAATCATGCCAGGATAGATAGATAGATAGATAGATAATAAATAAATAAATAAATAAATAAATAAATAAATAAATAAATAAATGGAAGAAGGGACTTCATGACCCCTCTCTCCTCTCTTTTAAAGAAAAAAGCCCCGCTAACTCAGTCGGTAGAGCATGAGACTTAATCTCAGGGTCATGGGTCCATGTCCCATGTTGGTCACCAGATATATCGAGAAATCCACAGAGTCTGTTTAAAGGGCAAAGGAATTTATTAGGGGGGAAATCTCACTGCACAGAACAGAATAGTCACAGGTTCTGGAACGCTGTTCCGGCTGCCTGAGTGAGTCTGGTATCCAAAACCATGCGGGAGAGAGGAGAGCCTGCCTACGTGCATTTCAGGTCTTAAGGGTCACTGTGAAGCCACACCCCAGGGGCATGTACTTCAAGGTCATAGGCAGGTAGAGCAGTTACCGGCCGCATCTCTAGGGGCGGTGCTTCAAGGTCATAGACAGAACAGCTATCCACGATAGTCTCTAGTTCCTCAGATGGTGTCATGTGTCTGAAAGCCCTATTCCTTCACTATGTGACATGTTCTCATGTCTTCCCAGCTATGGGACTGGCAACCATCACCTGGTAGCTAATGATTGCAAAATAGGTTGGAAGCTAGCTTCCTTTTCCCCTTTGGACAAGTCAGCCTGTGACCAAGCCAGTAAACTTTAGAACTGTTGTGCCATTGTGGCTACCTCTGCTGGCCATGGTATACCCAGCATGGGCACTTCCCACGGTGGCTTGACAAGGTGGGCCGGTGTGTCCAGTTCTGGGCAGTTGAGGGGTGTGTGTCTTGGCCTGAATCCAGGGTCTCTCTCCGCAGGCGTTCCCCCAGAAAGAGCTTCACTATACATCCGTGGTGTTCGACTCACAGAGCCAGGATTCTCCTGCCAATGGGACTTCTCCTTGGCCGTCTCAAAATCAAGAAGCAGAGTATAGCGAAGTCCGAAAGCCCAGGAAAGGCCTCTCTCACTCTCACCTGTGACCCCTTGTCACCTGATCCCCTCATTGGTGACCACCAGGTTCCCAAGCTCCCTGCAGGCTGCTGCCATCAACGTCATGAGCTTCGTTGGCTTCACTCAAGATGAGCAGGAACCAAGACTCTGTGGGGACAGAGGCTTGTCCCACTGACTCTTTCCTCTAAGCCTGCATTTTGTTCTGCCTCTGGGTGTGGAAGATGTAGCGCTGCATCCCTTGGGGCTTTGGGAAGTGATGTGGTTCATATATAATGGCACCAGTGTTGGCTTTGTAGTGTCTGCCCAGCAAGAACATCTGTGATTGCTGGGGGATATGGAGAACCAGCGAAGAGCCATGAGAACACGAAGGAAGGGGAGTCATGGAGGCGCTAAACATCAGCTCCCCCATCCCACAGAGAACTAAACCCAGCTCTGAGGAGAAGAGCCTGGCCCATGGCTCCAAGGTCAGGGGCAAGTTCCTCTGGACTCTTAGCTAGAAGATGAAATAAAGTTTAAAATATCTTCTTAAAGGGAGAAGAAAAAATGATTTAAATGATGCCTGTAGTCCCATCATAAAGCCCAGCTTTGAAATCAGAGGAGCCTTTGGGGTACGAGGGCTTGGGAAGGATGTGTCACCACTGGGTTGGAGAGGGTAAGTTGTAACCACTGTTCCCCGATGGGACATACAATGCTTTACTTACCAGGGTAATTTTAAAGTCTAATCCAAAGGTGACTGTGTGTGTTTCCAGCCTGCAGCCACCACCAATGGCTTGACAGCCATATCTGCTGCAATGATTTTTCTTATAACTTTTCACATTGCTCCAGAAGCAACTTCAAGGGTAAGTCATCTCCAAAGAGTGGAGAGATGATGGTTATTCATGACTTCTTTGGATTTTTTTTAAAGACAAGATCCTTTATAGCCAGGCTAGTCTTGAACTTGCTGTGTAGCCAAGGATGACCTTGCACTTCTGATCTTCCTGCCTCTGCCTTCCTAGTGTGTGTGCTTGTAGTATGCACACCTATGAGTCATCCCAGGTACTTCTCTCACTTCTTGTACTAATGTTCTGAGACACACACACACAAAAACAATAGCTCTTTCCACTTGAAAAGGCAATGGGCACTGGATTGTGCAGATGGGACTCAAGAGTCTTAAGGGGGAAGTGCGGAGGCTGTGGCCAAAAATAGAGTGCTGGGCCCACAAACAGCACAGTGACTAAACCAGACTGCCAACTAGGAGGGATGGGCGGGTAGAGGAGGGCCCTGCTTCCTGGTGAGAGTCACTCATTGTGGGAAAGTCCAAGTGCCAAGTGCCAGCCAGAGGACATGTCTCTACCTTCGTTTTCTTCTCCTTCTCCTGTCTTCTCTCCCTGGTGCCTGGGACAGGTCAGCCCAAAGGCAGCTTTCATTCATTCATTCATTCATTCATTCATGCACTCATTCATTTGCCCATTCATTCATACAACCATTCACTCACCCATCCATTTACTCATTTATTCAACCATCACCCATTCACCCACCCATCCATCCATTCACCCACCCATCCATTCATATCTATCCATCCATCTATTCACCCACCCACCCACCCATCCATCCATCCACCCATCCATTCATCCACCCATCCATCCATCCACCCATCCATTCATCCACCCACCCATCCATTCATCCACTCACCTCCCTGCTTTAAGGCTGTGGACAGGGGAGGAGTGCCTCTCTGATTTGGTCCCCTATAAACAGATATAACAGACAATTCCCTGTTAAAGAACAGAAAAGCAGCAGGGAGGTAGTGGTGCACACCTTTAATCCCAGTACTTGGGAGGCAGAGGCAAGTGGATCTCTGAGTTTGAGGCCAGCCTGGTCTACAGAGAGAGTTCCAGGGCAGCCAGGACTACACAGAGAAACCCTGCCTTGAAAAACAAAAACATGAAAGCCAGATGCTTCAAATTTATGTTGAAGAGTGGCCGTCAGGACTGTGGAGCAGGCTCTGTGGGTCAAATGCTTGCCACACAAGTGTGAGGCCCTGAATTTGATCCTCAGGACCCACATAAAAAGCTGAATGTGTGATCCGCTAGAAGGCTCAGGGGGTGAAATGCTTGCCATACAAGTCTGGCAGCCTGAGTTTGGTCCCTGGAACTCATGTAAAGATGGAAGGGGAGGACTTACTCCACAAAACTGTCCTCTGATCTCCACACCATGGCACATGAGCCCCTCATCCCACCTCCCCCAAATAATTTCATTTGTAAAAAAAAAAAAAATTAAAAAGTAGGATGTGTGCCAAGAGAGCCTGTAATCCCAGTCCTGCTTCGGCAACACTGGAGGTGGAAACAGGTCTCCAAGCTTGGAGGCCAGCAAGCCTGGTGTGCTGCAGTGTGAACTGTAAAGAGACCATATCTCAAACAGGGTGGAAGTTGAGGACTCACACCTGAGATTGTCCTCTGACCGTCACATGTGTCAGCATGCACACATATGGACACACACAAAATGGCTATCAGGGTCTATGGCCCTGGTAGTTCAAAAGCTAAGCTGATGGGTTCCATGTCTTCTTTAGCCTGGGCTTGGAGTGAAGCAGGAGAGTCAGATGGGATGGTCTTTATCTCGCATTCCCATGGGAAAGCACCCCCTCCATGGAGAACAGGAAATCCGGGTCCAGTCGTGAACTTCAGTGGTGCCGTCTGTCACATGCTTTTCCTGGGGGGATGTGAACAAACATCTAGTCACCCCAGATGGGGCTCAACCCAAAGAAACAATTGCATCCCAGTCCAGCTTGATAAACCAATGAGCTTTCCGGGTTTCCTTACAGCGCAAGGGTGAAAGGTTACAGCTGTGTCAATGAAAGTCCTACTCCAGAACAGGTAAAGGTCTCCTCCAAACCTCTACATGTGGAATCCCCCCCCCACTTGAGCTGACTTTCAGTCTCCTGTGTACTCCAGCCCCTCCTCACGTACAGGTGGACAGAATCATGTGCGAGCGGCAGGAAGGGGAGCCTGCAGGAGGGAATGCTGGGATCTCAGGCGAGGGACTGATGGGGATGTCTGAACGTCTCCTGAGTGTGGGCAATTACAGCTGCTGTGCCTTCAAGATGGTGGTGGCCATGTCATGTCCAGGACAGACAGTGTTCCCCAACATCTCTTAGGAATACTGTTTGTCTTTGTGAGGTGTGTGTGTGTGTGTGTGTGTGATGTGTGTGTGGGATGTGTGAGTGTGTGTGGGATGTGTGTGTGTGTGTGAGAGAGAGAGAGAGAGAGTGTGTGTGCGTGTTAACAGGAAGGTGTCAGATCAAAATGGAGTCACTCATGTCAAGCCCTAACAGAGTCCAGGGGTCATTGTCTTAGTCTACTTTCTGTTGTTTCTTGACCTTTGGCTAAGATCAAGTGAAAATACTGGAGACTGGGAAATTTCTAGGAAGAAGAGGTTTACTTGGCTGAATGTTTTAAAGTCTTGGAGGGTCAAGTTAGGAGGCTGCTCTGGGTAAGAACCTTCTTGCTGCTGACGGAGGCTCTGCAGAGTCGGCATGCAGGATAGGGCTTCTGATAGGGAGAGGGATGCATAGCAGACCCTGAGCAGCATTTTTAACAGACTTGTACTTTTTAAAATTAATTATACGTGTTTATTTCTCTCTGTGTGTGAGTGAGTACATATGTGTGTGTCCTCACATACCAAGGTGTGTCAAGGTGTGTATGTGGAGACCCAATGACAGTTTGGTAGGAGTCAGTTCTCTCCTACCATGGGAGTTTCAGGGAGTGAATTCACACTGTCAGGCTTGACAGCAAGGGCCCTTAGCCACTGAACCATCTCACTGGCCCATCAGACTATCTTTTTTTTTTTTTTTTTAAAGATTTATTTATTTATGTGTGTGAGTGTTCTGGCTTCCTGTACATCTTCATGACAGAAGAGGGCACCAGATCTCATTACAGGTGGTTGTGAGCCACCATGTGGTTGCTGGGAATTGAACTCAGGACCTCTGGAAGAGCAACCAGTGCTCTTAACCACTGAACCATCTCTCCAACCCATCTTTTTTTTTTATGAGATGTGTTTCTCTGGGTAGCCCTGGCTAACATGAAACTCACTCTGTAGACTAGGCTGGTCTCAAACTCAAAGCTCTATCTGCCTCTGCCTCCCAAGTGGTGGGATTAAAGCTGTGTACCACCACACCGGGCTCCCAGCATACCTGTTCCTGAGACGACCCATTTATCCAGTAATCTATGTCCTAATCCCCACCCCCTTCTCTCAGCAGTCCTGGTGATTGAATCCAGGGCCTAGAGAATGCTAGCCAGGCACCCTGCCGTTCAGGTATGTCTCCAATCCTCTCTTCACTGTTTTATTTAGAGACTGGGTCTTGCTAAATTGCCCAGGTTGGCCTTGAACTCACTCTGTAACTCAGGCAGGACTTGAGCTGGCATTACAGGCCTAGGCCCAGGACCATCATACTTCAAGGCCTCACCTGGTCCTACTGTATAACAAGGGTTAACATTCAGTATCTATTCTGATGGACTCATCCAAGTGAAGACATCCACGAAGGAGATCATTGTGTGTATTTATTTGATGACAATAACTGTCACCAAAGACTCTCCAAGCCACAGTCTTGCACAAAAGTCATGATGACCTTGCACAAAGAACCACAGCCTTGCAACCAGGCCACCCTTCCATGCCTCTGCCCAGAAGCTGCCTGCTCAGCCTCATGCTGACTCCGCCTTCAGTACCGATCTTTGCAGGGGAGGACCATTGCTTCAACACAGCTTCTGTAATCTCCCTCACCTTCCCGTTAACTCCCGCCTTCCCTTACTCTCTTGCTCTGTGGCACCTTGCATGTTCTATAGAATATATGTGCCACATTGCAATCTTGTTGTACCCAATAAGTTCTTTTCTCACCTGCTCAGTTTAGCTCAACACAATATCTTCATACCGTGGTAGTGGAGACCACACCCCCCACCAAGGAGGGTGTGCTGGCTAGTTTTATGTCAGCTTGACACAAGCCGGAGACAGTCGGGAAGAGGGGGGACTTCAGTTGAGAAAATGCTCCCACCCGACTGGCCTGCGGGCAAGCCTCTGTACATTTTCTTGATTGGTGATTGATGTGAGAGGGCTCGTCTCACTGTGGGTGGTGCCACCCCTGAGCTGCTGGTCCTGGGTTCTATGAGAAAGCAGGCTGAGCAAGCCACGAGGAGCAAGTCAGTAATCAGCACATCTCTAAGGCCTCTGCACTGGCTTCTGCATCCGGCTGCTGCTCTTGAGTTCCTGTTGCGACTTCCCTCAGTGACAGTCTGTGATGTGGAACTGTAAGTTGAAGTAAACCCTTTTCTCTCCAAGTTGCTTTTGGTCGTGGTGTTTTATCACAGCAATAGAAACTCTAAGACAGAGGAGATTTGGAGTGTCCCTATCCATTCAGGCTGCCTGCCAATTGCAGCCAACAGAATGATGAGCTGCAAAGATGTCCTTGTCTCAATCCCCAGAACCTGTGAATACATTTTAGTTAGTTAAAAGGTGCTTTACATAGGTGACGGAATATAGATTTTTAAGTGAGGCGCTCTCTCTCTCTCTCTCTCTCTCTCTCTCTCTCTCTCTCTCTCTCTCCCTCCCTCCCCCTCTCTCTGTATATGTGCGTGTGTGTACATGTGTGTATGTGTGTGTGTATGAGTCTTAATTGTCAAGGTATATTCAATTGTATGTAAGAGGGTGAAAAAAGGGCCAGTGTTAGCGCTGTTAACCAAAGCTGGCAGAGAGGAGGGAGAGAGAGAGAGAGAGAGAGAGAGAGAGAGAGAGAGAGAGAGAAGAAGAAGAAGAAGAAGAAGAAGAAGAAGAAGAAGAAGAAGAAG
>CABHPQ010166445.1:21102-53449 GCA_902168405.1 Peromyscus aztecus
AGAAGAAGAAGAAGAAGAAGAAGAAGAAGAAGAAGAAGAAGAAGAAGAAGAAGAAGAAGAAGAAGAAGAAGAATGAGGAGGAGGAGGAGGAGGACATAGGAGATGTAAAGTTGCGAAGATGCTGCACTGACTTTGAAGATGGGTGTAGGGGCCATGGGCCGAAGAATTCAGGGGACCTCTGGCAATAGGAAAGGGTAAGTGAGGGGACTCCCCCTAGAGGCCGTAGGAGGAACACAGCAATAGGAAAGGGTAAGTGAGGGGACTCCCCCTAGAGGCCGCAGGAGGAACACAGCCTGCCAACACCTTGGTTTAGGAATTTTGACCCGGAGTTTTTGTTTTGTTTTTAAAGATTTATTTATTTATTATGCAGTGTTCTGCCTGCATGCATGTACACTTCCATGCCAGAAGAGGGCACCAGATCTCTGTATAGATGGTTCTGAGCCACTCTATGGTTGCTGGGAATTGAACTCTGCACCTCTGGAAGATCAGCCAGCGCTCTTAACCTCTGAACTGTGACTGCAACCACAAGCGATGAGCTTGAGTAGATATGCTGCTGGTCAATGGGCCTACTTACAGGCAGGGCCCTGTGGCCAGAGGTGCCAGTGCAGCTCCTGAACAGAGTGAGGACAGAAATGACCACAGGGAGGGCTCTGCTCAACAATGAGGAGGCAAGCACTCAGAGAGAAGCCATGTCTCCTCAAGGCCTGGGCACAAGCTTGGCTGTCAGTTTGTAGAATGTTGGAAGTTGGTAGACCTTCAAGAGATGGGACCTAGCCCCTTCCTCTAGCTCTTTCTGCTTCTCACGGTCATCAGGTATGCAGCTCTGCCATACACTCCCACCACGCTTCACTGTCTCACCACGGGACGACAGGCGTGTGCCACCACATCCACTTCTAATCACCTCTGTGAGGTCCCACCTCCCAATGCCATCACAGTGGCAATTAAATTCAACCTGAGTCCAACTGTGGTGACTCACACCTGTAATCCCAGGCAGAAGGACCACAGAGGGTCCGAGGTTATCCTGGGCCACATAGTGAGTTGCGGGACAGCTGGGTTACAGAGTTGGACCTTGTCTCCAGAAACAAACTAAACAATAAAACCAATTTCAATGTGAGTTTGAGAGAGGACATTCAAACCACAGGAAGCTACAGTGCTGTGTCACTCCACAGTGAGGACATGTTCTGAGAAACGAGCTTGTGATCAGTTTCATCATTGTGTGAATGATTATAGTGTATAAACCTATGTAGTAGACTTCCTGTTATACACACACACACACACACACACACACACACACACAGAGAGAGAGAGAGAGAGAGAGAGAGAGAGAGAGAGAGAGAGAGAGAATGAATAATGCTCCCAGAGCCACTGTGAACAAGACAATGTGAGATTATATTAAACACAAGAGAGAGTAATGCACTCAAAAGACATGATGGAGCCAGCAAGGAGGCTCGGGGGGCGAGGCGCCTGCTGTGTAAAAGTGACCCTGGAACCAAGTGAAGATAGAAGGGGAGAACTGACTCCAGAGTCACCCTCTGACCTCCACATGTGTGCTGTGGCACGCGTGTGCTCCTCATGCTGTACACACACACACACACACACACACACACACACACACACACAAATAAAAAAGATGTGATAAATTAGAACTATATAAGGCTGCTGCATAAGCATTTTGCAGGAAGTTTTTTTTAGTAAGCAGACAGTACACTTTAAAATAATGTAAAGCACATTTATATATACATACATAAACACATATACATAAATATGTATATATTTAAGACAGCATCTCACATAGCACAGGCTAGCCTCAAACTTGCTATGGAGCTAAGGATAACCTTGACCTTCTGATCCTTTGCCTCCACATGACCCCCCCATGTGGTGATATATTGTGTACCCTAATAAATTTACCTGAAGATCAGAGAACAGAACAAGCCACTATATTAAACATAGAGGTCAGGCAGTGGTGGCACACACCTTTAATCCTAGCACTCAGGAGGCAGAGATCTGTCTGGATCTCTGTGAGTTCAAGGCCACCCTGGACTACATGAGATTGACTTAGTCTAGAAGAGAAACAGAGCCAGGCAGTGGTGGCACACACCTTTAATCCCAACACTTGGGAGTCACACGCCTTTAATCCCAGCACTAAACAGGAAGTGATATGGTGAACAAGAAAGGTATATAAGGCATGAGGAGACAGGAACTAATGCTGTTCAGGCTGAGGAGTCCTACAGGTAAGATGTGGCAGTGGCTTATTCCTCTGTCTGTCTGATCTTTCAGCATTTGCCCCAATATCTGGTATTGGGTTTTTTATTATAAGACCTTTAGAAATTCGAGAGACACCCCCACCATGACCAGGTTTATTGGTTTTTTCAGCGCTGGGACCAAAGCCAGGGCTTGGAGCAAACTAGGCAAACTCTCTAGCCACAGAGCCACATCTCCAGCCCCATACGTGCTATGGATTTCTAATCCTGGCCATGGTCTGTAGGTACGTTGATAGCACACTGTAAACCCACAAGTACTGATGTGTGCGGCAATGTTAGACAGCTCTGGCGTCACTAGGGGATAACTGTCCATCTCAATACATTCTTTTAGGTCCAATATTGCATACACGGTCTGTCATTGACTAGATGTGGTTATGTGGCTTGTGACTGTACCAGGTCATTTATCATGGATACATATAGATGTGGTCCACACGTTCATGCTCCTCCAGCCACGTGGATGCCAGTCTCCCCATCCCCAGCTCCCCTTCCTGCCCCTTAGTGTTTTCATGCAGCAACAACCTCAGAGATAATTTTACATTCTCATGTAAGTATGTCAGCACCATCCCATAATATCTACTGCACAGGCTATGCTAGGTAAGCGGTCCACCACTGAGCTACATTTAAAGTAAGCCACAGTTACTTTATAGCTACATCTTACTTTAAATCCTTAGCTAAATTCAGGAATTCTCGGACCAGGCTCAGGGGTGGGTAAGACTCCAGGAAGGACAGTTGCAAGGCCATTTATACTGCCTTTGCTTAAAGGAAAAAAGATTAATTAATTTACGTGGGTATTTTGCCTGCGTGTATGTCTGTGAACCACATGCCTGGTGCCCAGGGAGGCCAGAAGAGGGCATAGGATCCTCTGGGACTGGAGTTGCAGATGGTTGTGAACTGACATTTATGTGTTAGGAGTCAAATCTTGGACCTCTGGAAGTGCAGCCAGTGCTCTTAACTGCTGAGCCATCTCTCCAGCCCTCTTCTCTTTCTCTTTACAATTCATGGAAAGCCTTTCTCTTGGCTTCTCAAGAGCCATCTTGGGTCTGAAATGGAGCAAGTCACAGGGTGCCTGGCCTTAAGTTCCTCAACTGAAAATAGGGGTGGGGGTCCCTATAACTTTTCATATGTTTGCAGATAGCAAAGTCTGGATGTAGGTGGCGTTTTCTTGTCCCGACCGCCCACTCTCAAATGACTATTCAGAAACTTAATTATAAATGTTTGACCAATAGCTCAGGCTTGTTACTAGCTAACTCTTACATTTAAATTAACTCATATTTCTTATCTACACTTTGCCACATGGCTTGGTACCTTTTCTCAGTATGGCATGCCCTTCTTGCTTCTCTCTGCATCTGCTGGTGACTCCTTCTTCCTCCCATCATTCTCAGTTTGGCTCTCCTGCCTAACCTTATCCTGTTCAACTATTGACTAATCAGCTTCTTTACTAAACCAATCACAACAACACATATTCACACAGTATAAAGGAATATTCCACATCTGGAAGTTACATTACAGCAAAAATAAACATAACTCATAAAATACTACTTCTCCTACAGAGTTCAGTCAGCTGTCCTTTATCCTCGATCCCCCAGTGCTCCCAGCAAGCCTGTCCCCACCACCCAACTCATCTCTGTTGATTCTTCTCACACTGACTCTGAAGATACTGTGCAGTCAGAGCATAAGCTAAGAAAGAAAGATCTGATAACCCTAGACCATCACCTGGTGTGGGATACAGGAATTGGAGGGAACCCCTTTTCCCTCAGGAAGCTGCCCCCAAGACATACACACACACACACACACACACACACACACACACACACACACACACGCATGCACGCACGCACAGTGCAATTAAAACACTCTGTGGTGGGAAACAATTTTGAAATGCCAACTGATGTGTTTTTGTGGTTCTGAAGTGCCTTTCTAAGCCAGTCCCCTCAGCCTACTGCAATCATGGCTCATAGGGGAGACAGCAGAGCGACAGGGTAAATTCCCTTCTGTGGTTTCAAACCCTGCAGCCATTGTGTAAGAGAATGCAGTGTGCACATAGAAGGAATCAAGAGGAGAGAGCAACTCCCAGACTCAGATAGGGAAATAATCTAGAGTGGCTCATGGGAGGAGCATTGGTGGGGTTCAGAGGTGGACCCCAACTTACGAGTAGATAAGAGCCCCAGCTCAAGAACCTGCTCTAGGGGATGAGAGCGCCACGTTTGGAGGTGAGCAAGGGCACTTGAAATGAGCCAGTCAGAACTCAGATGGGCTTTGGGTCTAAGGCTTAGCACCAATGAATGAGTGCTGAATACTCACTGGTAGTGTAATGAAGTGGCATGTGCAGAAATGACCGTATTTTAGCTTAAGATGTATTACATTCGTTTATGCTATGTAATATTTGCTTAATGATGCAAAAGCGTTGCATTTGTTTAACTCTGTCAAGCTGTGTTACTTTGCCTGCCTAAAACACCTGATTGATCTAATAAAGAGCTGAATGGTCAATAGTTAGGCAGGAAAGAGAAATAGGTGGGGCTGGCAGGCAGAGAGAATAAATAGAAGAGAAGAGGGAGGCATGAGAAAAGGAGGAGAGGAGGATGCCAGCCACCCAGCCACACAGTCAGTCAGAGTAAGAAGGAAAGAAAGGTGTATAGAATAGGGAACGGTAAAAGCCCAGAGGCAAAAGGTAAACATGATAATTTAAGAAAAGCTGACTAGAAACAAGCCAAGCTAAGGCTGGGCATTCATAAGTAAGAATAAGTCTCCATGTATTTATTTGGGAGCTGGTTGGTGGGCCCCTAAAGAGCAAAGAGTAAAAAAAAAAAACCCAATTATATTTGGTATATATATTGTATGTGTGTGTGTGTGTATATATATATATATATACATACATACATACATACATGCATGCATGCATACATACATACATCTATACACACACACACACACACACATGCATGCTATGGGATGTCCTGTATGCTATGCTATAAATATATGTTGCTATGATTGATTGATAAATAAAATGCTGATTGGCCAGTAGCCAGGCAGGAAGGATAGTGTAGGCGGGACAAGGAGGAGAAGAATTCTGGGAGGTGGAAGGGAAGGCTGAGGCAGGGAGACACTGCCAGTCACTGCCATGAGGAGCAGGATGTAAAGTACCAGTAAGCCACGAGCCATGTGGCAAGGTATATATTAATAGAAATGGGTTAATTTAAGATATAAGAACTAGATAACAAAAAAGCCTGAACCATTAAGCCAAACAGTTTAAATAATATAAGCGTCTGTGTGTTTATTTGAGTCTGAGTGGCTGCTGGCCCAGACGGGACTGGAGATAAATTCTAGCTATATATATATATATACTGCATAGCCCAGGCTGGACTTGAGTGCTTGATCTTCCTGCCACTCTGGTGCTGGGATTATAGGTGTGTGACGTCTTTCCTGGCCCAAGATGTATCATCAAAATCCATTTCACTTGCTCCTTTGGGGATGAGCTTTAGTCACACTGTGGAAAGCTTTAGCAGTGATAAAAGATCATAATCTTTGTTTTTATGAAGAATACTAACCCGAGAAGTTACTACAGAGCTCTTGAGTCTTAGCACTTAACAGGAACAAACCCTACACTTTGTGGTTTTCTTTCTTTCTTTTTCCTTTTCTCTTCTATGAGAGACAGGGTTTCACCATGTAACCCTGGCTGACCTCTATGTAGACCAGGCTGGCCCCAAACTCAGAGATTTGCCTGTCTCTTCCTCTCAAGTGTTGGAGCTAACTTTACTTACTTATTTATGTGCATGTATACACATGTGGGAGCACACACATATGTGCATGTATGTGTGGAGGCCAGAGGCCATCTTCAGGCATGATTCCTCAGGTACCAGCCACCTGCTTCTTGAGTAGGTGAGGCTGGCTGTCCAGCAAGCCCCAGGACCCATCTGAGTCCACTTCCCCAACACTTCCCCAACAAATGGGTGCTAAAATGTCCAGCTTTTTTTTTTTTAAATGTGAGTTCTAGGAATGGAACTTGGGTCTTCATGCTTATAAGTCAAGCCCTTTACCAATTGAGCTAACTCTTCAGCCTGATGGAAGGTATTCTAAGTTAGTCTTCATCCATCTGTCCAAAGGAGAGAGAAGGATGACTGATTCAAAGTGTTAAACCATGATCTTAAGGCAAGATGGCAAGTTCAAGGTCAGCCTAAACTATATAGACCAATGATTTTCAACCTTCCTAATGCTGTGACCCTTTAATACAGTTCCTCATGTTGTGGTGATCCCCAACCATAAAATTGTTTTTGTTGATACTTCATGACTATAAGTTTGCTACTGTTATGAATTGAAATGTAAATATTTTTGGAGAATGAGGTTTACCAAGGAGGTCACAAACTCATAGGTGGAGAACCACTGATAGAGATAGACCTTGTCCAAGAGAAAGAAAGAAGGGAGGGAACGAGGGAGGGAAGGCTTAAGAAACATATTTCTTTGTTTTTTGACTTTGCACTTCAGTAATTCAATGAACCACCTCCAGCATTGGTTTGTAGGCTAATTCCACCTGTGACCAAACATAGGAACCAGACAGTCATATGTCTCCATCCTGTGGTTGTGGCTAGAACTACATGTGTCTTGCTCTAGCTGGCCAGTCAAGACTATGAATTTCGTATTTTCTGGGTCCTACAGCTGAGAAGGGGAAGAGCTTGAGTTAAGGGAAGGACAGAAAACCCTTGCCGAGCACTCCACTCCCTGCCTTTCCCTTGATGTAGAAAGAGAACCCAAAACTTCCCGATCATGAGTTTCATTTGTCATGCCCAATCACGCAGTCCTGATTCTCTAAGTTTTCCATTGATTGCAGCCTGCCCACCCCCTGCAGGGGGCATAGAAAATGTGGGGACAGACTGGTAGACAGCGAGGCAAGGAGACACACAAATCTTTTATTTTGAATTTTTGTTTTTTGAGACAGGATTTCCCTGTGTTGCCCTGACTGTCCTGGAACTCTAGACCAGGCTGAGCTCACAGAGATCCGCCTGCTCTGCCTCTGGAGTGCTGGGATTAAAGGCATGTGCCACCACCACCTGGTTTGTTTTAATTTTTTAATCCAGGATCTCATGTTCTGGCCTCAAACTTGCCAGGTAACAAAGGGTGGCCTTGAACTCCTGATCTTCCTGCTCTCACCTTCCAAGTGTGATACAGATGTGTGCCATCACACCCAGCTTTTTGTGGTACTGGGATAGAAGCCACAGCTTCCTACACACAAAGGAGGAACTCAATTGGTAAAGGGCTTGGCTTATAAGCATGAAGACCCAAGTTCTATTCCTAGAACTCACATTCAAGACCATCTGAGTGTCAGGCCTGGAACACCATGTCCAGTGTCCCCGCATTGTCATCACACACAATGCCCAGGGTCCTGCTTTGTTGTCACACACAATGCCCAGTGCCCCCGAGTTGGTTCTTGTTATCACCCAGACTCTCTTCTGGACCTGGACTCACTCGTGTGAAGTTCTCTTGCTTCCTGTCCGAGGCTCTCCCCAGCTTCTTCTGAATCAGACCCTGCAGATCTGGACCACCCGGCTCAGCAGAGCCCACAACATGCTTCTGAAGCACACAAGTGCCAAACCTGTTCTCCCCTGTCTGGAAGGAAAGTGCTAGGTGGGACTTTCTGCTATGGCAGACTCTGGACACAGTCCAGTGGAGCCATCAAGAGGGCTCATGGACCAAAACTATCCTCTGTGTACGTGAGTGACTTCCCTCCCTCTTCCCTTCCACCCAGCCCTTCCTTCTTCCTATTAGTAAATACACACATAGTTTTAAGTGGAGACACGGTCTCAGAGGAGCCTGGAGACCAGCTTATACATGAATGTCAAAACTATATGAGGACATGACAAATTTCAAAGATAAGGACACCCGGGTGCTGTGGTGGCCCATGCCTGTAATCCCAGCACTTGGGATCAGGAGTGCAAACTTACTCTTGGCTACATAATGAGCTGAGGAGCCAGTGAACAGAGGGACAGGTCTCCTGCTGAGGTGGAGGTGTCACGGTGGCTTCCTGAAAGCTACTCCTGTGTGATGAGCAGTCTTATAAAAGTGGACCTGAGCCCAGCGACCTAAGAAAAGAATTGAAGTCTGTGTATTCATGGAGGAGGGGGTGTGGGCCAGCTACCCTCAGAACACAGGAAGTGGGGGTGCTGAGAAATTAGAAGAGAGTGAACACCAGCTTTCAGGTCAGCTGAGGTGGCGTGAACCTGCTTAGAGTTTCATTTGTAAGCCATTCTGGAGACACTGGGAATT
The DNA here is from genome assembly GCA_902168405.1 of Peromyscus aztecus. Taxonomy (NCBI): domain Eukaryota; kingdom Metazoa; phylum Chordata; class Mammalia; order Rodentia; family Cricetidae; genus Peromyscus; species Peromyscus aztecus. The sequence continues at coordinate 29,619 of CABHPQ010166445.1, forward strand.
TATTTTTAATGTTCAAAACTACAGAGGAATATTCATTGTAGAAAAAAATCCAAAAAGGGCCTAGAAACATGGCTCAGCAGCTAAGAACATTGCCCACTCTTCCCAAGGCTCTGCGTTTGATTCCCAGCACCCACATGGTGGCTCACAACCATCTGTAACTCCAGTTCCAGGGGATCTGACACCCTCTTCTGGCCTCTGAGGACATTACACTCATGTGGTATATTATACATGCAGGCAAACAGTCGTACACATAAAATAAAGTAAAAGAAAAAAAAAAGCTTCGATGCTTAAAAATAAAGAAAAGCTGGGGCTGGAGAGATGGCTCAGCGGTTAAGAGCACTGGCTGCTCTTCCAGAGGTCCTGAGTTCAATTCCCAGCAACCACATGGTGCCTCACAACCATCTGTAATGAGATCTGGCACATAATAAATAAATAAATCTTTGCCAGGCGGTGGTGGCGCACGCCTTTAATCCCAGCATTCGGGAGGCAGAGGCAGGTGGATCTCTATGAGTTCGAGGCCCGCCTGGACTACCAAGTGAGTTCCAGGAAAGGCACAAAGCTACACAGAGAAACCCTGTCTCAAAAAAAAAAAAAAAAAAAAAAAAAAAAAAAAAAAAAGAAAAGCTGAACCATCCCCTGCTCCCTGAGACTTAAAACACTGTGCCTCTGTATTTTGAAGCTGTCTCTGCATTGCTGACTGAATTATAGCCAGCTGCAATGACTCACCCCTGGGACCCGAACACTTTGGAAATTGAGGTAGGGAGGATTGCTGCAAGTTTGAGGCCAGCTAGGCCTAAAGAGCGAGACGCTGTTTCAACAAACAACAAACAAACAAACAAACTGCACACCTCTTAGTCAACATGCCCTCTTCTCGGGCTCCCATTCTCATATCCACGCCTCCATTTCCCAGCATTCCCTCCTTCCCTTATTTAGCACTCTCTGTTAACTGTCTGTGAGACTCCAGATGCGGCCGTGACCCCAGGGATGGGGAAGTAAGGAAGGTAAGCAAGCTTCCTGCTCCACAGCTTCCTCTTCTTCCTCCCACGGCTGGTCTACAACAACAAACTTGTGGTGGTGGTTGCCACGCAGAGAGCTCACGCTCACGTGCCTTTGTAGAAATGTGCAATGAAAAGTCTGGAGCGAGCCAGATGGCTCAGAGGCCACTGTTTTGAGTTAAATCCCCAGAAACCATGTGAAAAAGCTGCACATCTGTAATCCTAGCACAGCTACTGTGAGATGGGAGGTGAAGACAGGAGAATGTTCTAGAAGCAGGAAGGAAGTGCTGGAATACATCTTCGTTCTGCGATAAGCAGAATGCATATGGTTTTCTGTGGATGCTCCACCAAGAATGCTGTCCTCCATATTGTACCCGTCACTCTGTTCCAGGTCACGGCTTCATACTGTCTCAGGTCAGCCCATCCTCTCTTTGTGGTCAGGAAAGTGTTCTCTCACCAAGTCTTCAAGGTGAAGGTTCTATATGTCTTTTAGGTACGTAGGGAACGCTTTGAATTGGGTCTCTTTTCCTCCATAGTTGCTCTGTGGGATCAATTGAAATGGTATTCACTGATCTTGGGTGTCCTGGGATGGGTGGTGGAGCTCTGGCACCTCTGTGTGTCTGATGGAGGACAGTGTTGATTTTCTGTTATACTAGCAAGGCTATGCGTTGGGAGTTTTCCAGGGTTAGTTGCTGTGGGAAGCAGACAGTGGCATGCCAGCGGCTCACAACAGGGACATCACCAATGAGTCATTGGGAGACACATCAGAGCATCCCCTCTCCTATGCAAATGAGAGGGTTGATGACAGGTGACATCTTGTTGCATCTCCAGTCACCCAGATACATGGCTATGACTGATGGATAAGAGTGATTATGTTAACCCAAGATGGAGGCTCAGCCAGATAGCTTCATCCAAGGATCACACTGGGTGCCACAGCCATAAGCAGGGACCTTTTGACAGGGGCTTTGAGCTGTGACTGGTAGGATTTCTGCCACTTCCTTCTCCCAAGCCTGTGCCAGCAGTGCCCCATCTTCCTTTGGCTGATGCCATCTGAGGCTACCCTGAAATTAAGACATACCCTCCCCAGAATCAGAGAGGGGACCCTCGTTAACACTGTAGAGAAAATTGTTCCCTGACAAATAGCTTTAAGGGAAAATTTGGCAGCTAAATAAAGCCTCAATATTGATTGTTTGGTTGATTGATTGATTTATTGATTGACAGGAATATGGCTATTGGGTTTGTCACAAGCATCTAGAAAGTGGCGGTCACCTAGCCTTCAGCTGTGAGGAGCTGGTGTCCTCACAGAACCTTTTGTTGCAAAGAGGAGCATTACCTTGTCCTGGAAGAGCCTGAGCTGAGAGGCCGAGGAAAGGTCAAACTTCCCAGGCTGCATCCTACAGAGAACTCACAGTCAGAAAATGTTGTCTGCAACTTGACTATCAGGTGTATGCAGGAGAGGGGATGCTTTGGTGTGTATTCTGGCCTCTCGTGATGTGTCCCCGCTGAGACAGGATGAGAGAACAAGGAGCTGTTGTGTTCACACAGACTAAGGGGCAGGACCTGGGCAGCATGTGAATAAGTCCAAGAACAGAGCTGGGTTTCAGCAAAGCTTGTATAGCAGCCTCCTGCCCAGCTGCCACACCAAGACAATGATGTTTTGTCTGAGTGTGAATTGGCAGAGGATTATACCCCAGTTGCAAGGTGTTTCCAATTATCTTAGCATTGATTGATTTAAGGGTGACCCCATGAATCTGAACCAGACAATGACATTTCAAGGGAGGTGTGGAAGGAGGGGCTCTTGGAATGTTCTAGAAGAGATGATACATTTCTTCCTTGGAAGTCGTTGGAGCGGAGTGTGATGACTGTATGCAGTGTGCTTCCTGGGAGCCAGGAGGAACCAGTGTTAGGATAAAGACAATGATGAGGGGACAGGCAGAACACAGGAAGGAAATTGCATCAGTCCACCCACAAAGGCCAAATAACCAGCTTAAAGTCCTGGGGAGCTAACAGTGAGAGCATAGAGGAAGTGGTGGATGCCCTGGGACAAATGCCTGAACAAGGAGGCAAGGGCTGGGAACTGACCTATGGAATGGGGAGAAACAGAAGGCTGGGACTTTTCAAGGAGGGGAGCTAAATGTAAGACCCCATTGTGGTAGATTCAAAATTGCCTACCTATGAACAAAGTAGAAACACGAGCAAAAATGGGAATATTTAAAAATATAATTGGGGGCTGGCAAGATGGCTCAGTGGTTAAGACCACTGGCTCCTCTTGCAGAGGACTTGGGTTCAGTTCCCAGCACCCATAAGGCAGCTCATAACCATCTGTAATTCCAGTTCTAGGGGATATGGTACCCACCTTTTGCTTCTGTGGCACTAGGCATGCATGTGGCACATGTACATACATGCAGGCAAAACACTCAAACACACAAAATAATAACAAATGAATATTAAAGTGTACATAGTTCACTTTATTGCCAGAGACATCATACAATGTGGTTACAGGACACAGAGGAATTAGGCTGGAACTGAGCTGGAAGCTTCTCCTTGGAAGCTAGTAGAGCAGGAAAGTGCTGTGTAGGCACTTTGGGGGAGCCTTATCAAGTGGTAAGGTCAGGGGTCTTACCCAAACGTGGACCCTAAATACTACAAGAGCAACCTTCCAGGCAAGATAGACTCACTGGTGCAATGGTGGCTTTGCTGTTTGGGGGTAAACAACCACTCTCTGCTTGAATTTGAAGCCACTCCATGGGAGGGAGTGAAAGCCTAGTAAACCTGTAACTTGTAAACTGTAAACTTGATCAAAACCACTCTGATATTTTGCAAAGGACACAGTCAAACTGCTTTCTAAACATTTGTGTTTGTCTGTAGACCAGTGCTGCTCTTGGCCTTGGTCAGAGAAGAAACTCATAACTGGTCAAAGTGCTGAGAATAAGTGACTGTGGGTGCTCATCCTTAAACACGACATCTGTATCACCCCCTCCAAGGCCCAGGGAACACTGAAGAAGAAAGGTTTGTAGCAGGCTTGCTCAGATTGCCAGCCCCCAGATCATGGCATGGAGACTTACTATAATCAGTTATGAATGCATGGCCTTAATTTAGTCTTGTCCCACTAGCTCTTATAACTCATTTAAACCTGTTTCTTTTCTCTTTATCTACATTTTGCCTTGAGTTTTTTGTTTGTTTGTTTTTTCCTTTCTTTCATTCTGTATGTCCTACTTTCCTGCTTCCTCTGTGCCTGGCTGGTTGACCCTGGGCATCTCCTTCTCTTTCTCCCTCATTCTCTTCCCTCTCCAGCCTGGATTCCTCTTCCTACTTATTCTCTCTACCCACCAGCCCTGCCTATCCCTCTACTGCCTAGATATTGACCATTCAGTTTTTTATTAAATCAATCAGGTGCCTTAGGCAGGCAAAGTTGAACAAATGTAACACATCTTTACATCATTAACAAATGCAGCATAAACAAATATAACACATCTTTACATCATTAACAAAGGCAGCATAAACAAATGTAACACACCTTTACACAGTTAAAGTCATATTCTGCAACATAAACAAATGTAACACACCTTTACACAGTTAAAGTAGTATTCTGCAACATAAACAAATGTAACACACCTTTACACAGTTAAGTAGTCTTCCACAACAATGGTTGGAAAGAGTGTAAGAGTCGAAGGATGGGGGAGGGCTGTGAAATGCTATCCTCTGGCCATGGTGTTGCTGTTGCAACTGTGAACACACAGCGGCTGTGACACCAAAGTAGGGAGACCAGTTGAGAAGAGGGGGGTTAGCAAGATTGAGACGAGGATGAGAGAGGGTGCTGGGGATGGACCTGACAACACGTTGTATACATATATGAAATTGTCAAAAAGAAAAAAATTTAAAATCTAGTTGGAAAACAGGTTGGAATGTAGCTTAGTTGGTAGAGTGCTTGCCTGGGTTGGATCCCCAGCACCATATAAAACTGCATGTGAGGGTACATACCTGTAATTCCAGCAGTTTTGAGATGGAGGCAGGAAGATCCTGCATGAATTCAAGGTGATCCTCAGCTACATAGTAATCAGCCTGGAATATGTGAGACTTTAGCATAAAGAAATCCATAGAAGTAAAGGGAAGATTATTTATTCACTTACTAAAAATAATGTTGATAGCTCGATATGTGACAGTCTATTTTATATGCATGTGTATATGGTTTAATCTTTTTTCTTTTCTTTTCTTTTTTTTCTGGTCTTTTCAAGACAGAGTTTCTCTGTGTAGCCCTGACTGCTCCGGAACTCACTGTAGACCAGGACGGTCTTGAACTCACAGAGCCTGCCTCTGCCTCCCAGAGTGCTGGGATTAAAGGTGTGTACCACCACTGCTGGCCACTATAATATTCATATAGAAAGTGAAATTCTCTACCTACTTCTTGCAGCCAGCTTGTTTTAAGTTATGTTTTTCCCCTGCCATAAATTATCCATTATCTCCGTATTTGACAAAAAGAGCAACACTCTCAATAGAATGTAAGAATAGTCATAGGATGGGAGAGAATGCTTGAAAATAGCATATTTGAAGAGACTACATCTGGACCCAGCAACAGTGCTCTTGGATATACACACTAGTTACTTGTCTCACTGCTGTGACAATACACTTGAGGAAGGGAAGGTCTATTTTGGCTCACAGTTTTAAGGGCGACAGTCCATCACGTTGGGGAGGGCATGGCAGCAGCAGTACATTTAGCTGCAGCGGCCGGATCACAAGCTGCCCAGCCACACTTCATCCTCAGGAAGGAGAGGGATGAGCCAGCTGGTACTCAGTTTGCTTCCCCACCTCCTCCTTTTTGTTCGGTCTGAGATCCCAGGCTATGGGATGGTGAGTACCCACGTTCAGGGTGGCTCATCTGCTCCTCAGTTAAACCTCTTTGGAAGCACCTTCATAGAGAGGCTTAGAAGAGTGTCTTGAAGGTGATTCTAAACCCAGCCAAATCGACAATCAGGATTAACCATCATGACCATATCCAAGAGAATTGAAGACAGCATCTCAACGTGATACCGACACACCCATGCTCACTGTCCACAAAGGTAGAAATAGCCAAAAGGCCCATTAGTAAATGGGTGGTACATCCACACAGTGGAATATTATCCAGCATTTAACCTAAAGGAATTCTGTCATCAGCTAGAAGATGGATGATCCTTCAGGACATGATGCTAACTAAAATAAAGCAATCCCAGAATAACAAATGCCTCATGATTCCACTCAGGTGCATTAGCAAAACTTATCGAGGTGGGAGGGGAAAGGAGGAGGGGGGAGCGAAATGGTGGTAGCCAGGGCCTGGTGGGGTGTGGGTTTTGCCCAGTGGGCTTAGAGGCTGAGTCTTCTTGCAAGATGAGAATGTTCCAGAGATCTGCTGCCTTTGCAGTGTGCATATTAGCTCTGTGCTGTGCACTAGAAACTTCTTGAAAAAGGCATGTTAGGCTTCTTTTTCTCCCCCCCCCCCCCAACCACAGTTAAATGCAGAAGAACTCTCTGATAAGGGGACTATTCTCGCTACCTTCCTGGCGGGTGCTGTTGGCAGTTACTCTGACGAGCCACCCTAGCCCTGACTTCCTCTGCAGTGCGGGGCGTGGGGAGGACCCAGGGCGGGAGACACATGGCTCTCTCTGCCTGCTGCGCGCTCTCTCTGCTGCTCTCCCCTGAGGGCTAACCTTTGGTTAAAACCAGCATGTCATGAGTCTGTGTAGTCTGAAGCTCTATTCAAGAGTGTGTGGCCTTCTGCTCCTGGCCCTGCAGCACAACACACCTGCTGGGAAATGCAGCCCCGGCTCCTGTGGCTAAGTCATGGATATCTGAGTTCTCCACACTCCAGACTCCGGGCCTGCCAGGCAGGCTGCACGCCTCACTTTTCCTCAGAAGTGCATGCTCGGGTGGGCTCAGTGTGCAGGACAGAGGATGGGCGCCTGCTGCACTCTCACTGACCTTTCTGTGACAGAGTCATAGCACAGACGATCTAGCCACACCACTGGGTCCCTTTTGCTTCTCTGTGCTTTCGCCTCAGGCGCTGTACAAGTTTTTTCAGCAGGGGACACACAGCTGTCTTTCTGCAGCTTGGGCTCCATTCCAGCAGTCCTTACCCCGGGCTGACCATGGTGGGCAGATGGGATAGGGCAGGTGAGGATGTAAAGGTGGAGCAAGAGACTGGTACTGCAGGTGTGATGATACCTCAGGGGGAGGCGGGGCCTGAGCGGTGGCCCCATGGTGTGCAGAGTGGAAATCATGCCTGGCCAAGCCCTCCGGGCACCAACCTCAGTCACTACCCACTGAGGACTTAAAGACATTTCTTCCATGGCCATGGTCTCTGGAACGAGAGTCCAGAATGGGAAGGTCCTGCTTAGACATCAGTCTAAGGATCAATGTCTTTGGCCAGAGGTTCAGAGTCCAAACTGCTACAGAGAGTGTCTCTCCAGTGTTCCTCAGGGACCTTCTGAGTTGACCCCTTCAGCCAGAGGACAACACCAGCCAAGATGAGCAAGACAGGCACCTTCACAAACACCAGGAGTATGTAGTGGGTCCTATGAGGAAGACACAGCCATCAGGGTCCCATGCCTTTGAGCCCCATTATGTCCCATCCCCCAACACTGGGAAGTCAACAGCCAGCTCATCACAGCCTGAAACTGAAGGCCCACATCCTACTTGAAAAATCCCCCAGAGACCTTCTCCAAGGTCCACTCAACCATGAGGGCTCCTCAGTGACTCCAGGTGGTCTTGGTGTGGCCTGTCCCTCGTCCTTTCTTCTGGGGTTCTTCTTCTCCATAGTTTCCTGTATCTCGGCAGAAACCTGGAGCTAGCTCTCCATATCTGGGTTGTGTTTGCTTACTCTGCCCTCAACACTGGCTCCAGGTTGGCAAATCTCTCCCCCTGCCCTGCCCCCGAGATAAGACTGGGACCTTATAGGACCATCTCTCCCTTTGGCTGCCATGATGCCACCAGGGCTGGGCAGTGATGGACAGACAGCTCTACAGAGCAGCTTTCTGGTGGGGCTGGAATGGGACCATGGTGGGTGGGAAGTATCAGGGACAAAGATGGCCTTGGGACCTTGAATCTTTTTTTGTTTGTTTGTTTGTTTTTTGTTTTTTTCGAGACAGGGTTTCTCTGTGTAGTTTTGCGCTTTTCCTGGAGCTCACTTGGTAGCCCAGGCTGGCCTCGAACTCACAGAGATCCGCCTGGCTCTGCCTCCCGAGTGCTGGGATTAAAGGCGTGCGCCACCAATGCCTGGCAGGGACCTTGAATCTTGACTATGACAATCACTGGCACCTGGATAGAGCATGGGCTTGGCATTCCCGTAGGAGGAATCCATGCAGAGGAAGGAGAAAGAACCTCAGGACTCACCTCTTGTGCAAGTCAGAAGACATCATGTATGAACTGCTGTCCACAGTGGGCATAGCAGACAGTAGCTTAGAAGAAGACATGGTATCTTTTCCCACTAGACACAAGCAAAGATGGCCATAGGTTATGGAACAGATTGGCGGTGGTTCATGCATGGCTCACGATGGCACTCCATCCAACCAGCCCTCACTGGGTATCTTAGTCAGGGCTACTATTGCTGTGATGAAACATCATGACCAAAACAACTTAGGGAGAAAAGGATTTATTTGGCTTATACTTCCACATCCCAGTCCATCACTGAAGGAAACCAGGACAGGAACTCAAGCAAGGCAGGAACCTGGAGGCAGGAGCTGATGCAGAGGGCATGGAGGGTGCTGTTTACTTGCTTGCTAACCATGGCTTGCTCAGTCTGCTTCCTTCCTTCCTTCCTTCCTTCCTTCCTTCCTTCCTTCCTTCCTTCCTTCCTCCCTTCCTTCCTCCCTTCTCTCCTTTCTTTCTTAAATAATTTTTCTTTATTCTTTCCTTAAAAAATTTTAATGTACATTGGTGTCTTGCCTGCACGCATGTCTGTGTGAGGATGTCTGATCCCCTGGAACTAGAGTTATAGACAGCTGTGAGCTGCCAGGTGGGTACTAGGGAATTGAACCAGGGTCCTCTGGAAGAGCAGACAGTGCTCTAAACTGCTGAGCTATCTCTCCAGCCCCTCATCTTGCTTTCTCATAGAACCCAAGACCACCAGCCCAGGAATGGCACCACCCACAATGGGCTGAATCCTCCCCCATTGATCACTAATTAAGAAAATGCTTTACAGGCTTGCCTACAGCCCAATCTTATGGAGGCATTTTCTCAATTGAAGCTCCATCTTCTCCAGTGACTCTAGCTTGTGCCAAGTTGACATAAAACTATCCAGCACATCAGGAGACCTTTCTTCCCCTGGATTAGGAAGCCTCATTCATCTCTTTGATACAGTCCTTTGGCTTCTTTTAAACCGTCTGATTCCCCATACAATCATTTCCTCCATCATTTTTATTAATAGAAGATTTGACAGGGAGATCTAAAAATGAAGGAGGAGAAAGACTAGTTTATTCTGGAGGAGGAGACACACCATAGTCTCTTTCCATTTGTTTTGGCAGTGGGCAAGAATCTTTGTTCCTTTCCATTCAAATAGTATCTGAGTAAGGTTCAAGGACAGATGATCTCAGTTGATCTAGCCACAAGTTGCTAGTGGCTAGAGTGGTGAGTAACAGAGGGACTCCTGAGGGTTACTGAGCAAGAAGACACATGCTAGCTCAATCATGAATGACTGTGAGGAAGGAAATATTACAGAGGGGAAACTATGGGGTGTCTTGCAGTGGGTGGCTGGGTCATGGCTTCCTGAGTCCAGCTGGGCATGAGGCATCCCTGGCTCACAGTTGTCCTTTGGGCTAGCTCTTTAGGTTCCGGGTTTTAATCATGCTTGGAAGCTGAGCAGAACTCTGGGGAGCTCCAGTCCTTGCAACCCTCCAAGAGGTCACAATCAGCCTACAGGCTGGTGTCCCCAACCCCCTTGGACACTTAAAGCTCAGCATGGGGTACATTCTTTGGCTACTCTGTCTTTTGCCTACATGTCTTATTCAATCCCTTTTCTGTCCCCACATATCTTCTCAGCTTCTCCTGGCTGGTAAACCTGAGGAAATCTTTTGGGGGGTGGCCCTTTCTGTACCTCACTTCCCCTAGGGGGCAACTTCCACATCTCTCTCACTGGTTTCAGCCTTGCCATCCCATGGGCTAGTTCCAGTGCCAGCACAGTTTGCCCGCTGCCTTCTCAGGAGCCTGCATGGTTGCTGGGCTGAGGAAGATCTGAGCATGACTAGTTGGGTGGAAGTGGGGGGGGGCAGGGCTGATTTTCAGGCACCAACAGAAGATCCTAGAGTCCCTCATTGAGGCTGAGGCAGGGAGAAGCCAGGAGAACCAGGGATGTCTCTGATTCTGATTTAGTAGCCGAAAGCCTCTGGCTCTCTAGCATCCACTAATCACTTGCCAGCCTCTTGGGTCTTCCTTACCCCATGCTTATTCTTCTGCAGTCAGAAAAAGCAGAAGTGGTCACCCAGAAAGTTCAGGCCCTCCAGCGTGGCCAGAGTCACTGTGGTTTGGTTAGGCCCGGGCTTCAACCCGGGGCCCTTCCCCACGGATGCCTTAGCCCCACTGTGTCCTGTAATGACAGGTGAAGGGTACAAGTTCTGGAAAACTAGAAGCCTCTCAGCCTGCTGTGCTGAGGACTTCTTAGGCATCCGAGACCAACCCAAGACTCCAGTGGAAGAATGTGAGTTTCCAGGGCTGTGTGCCTCCAGGACAACAGGACAGCAGAACTGGGCCATGGGTCACAGAGCCCCAGCCCCACACCAACATCTGCCAGTCAGGACACATATCAGCTGGGTTCCTTGGAGAGACCTCAGGGGCTGGCATCGGTAAAAGTGTTGGGCTGCTATTCTCCCTTACTTCTGTCACTGCCCTGTCCCATCTGTCTGTCTGTCTTCTAGGCTCTCAGTCCTGTCTTCCTAGTCTTTGTAGCCCCAAGCACCAGAGCCTTGTGGTACCCATAGGAAAGCGCTTACCTGAGTAAACGGTCACTTTAACTCTGGTCCCGCGGTCAGTTCCAAATCGTTCAATACCACACCAGTAAGTGTCGGTGTCGTTTTTCTTGAGCATCTCCATGGTAACCAGGAGCGAGTTCTCCCTCCAGTTGTCCCTGATGGACAAGCGGCCGCTCTTCCTTTCTTTCTCCGACCCCTTGGTTTGAATGAGGATCCTGCAAGTGTTCCAGTTTGCTCCGCGACACCACCACTTGTTGTTCCCCTGCCATCTCGAGCTATAGCGACACAGCACAGTCACCGACCCCTTCTCTGGGCCTCTCACCAACGCTGGGCCTTGGATGGAGAGACAGCCTGCAAAACAGAAGGGCGGGATACAGCTTCTGCTCCTGAGGGTCCTCCACTCTAGCCACCCTGACCCGCTTGAATCCTCACATCTGTTTCCTCTGAGGTCCAGTTTGTTATTAACACACACACACACACACACACACACACACACACACACACACACACATGCCCGTGCCCTGGCCTCTCCAGACTCCATCTCCCCAGGCCTCCTGCATCGTGGGACACTTCTTTTCTGTGTCCTCTCGCCACTGTCCCCTGTAACACGAATCTTAAAAGGTCTTATTAATAAAAACACTGGAAGATCAGAGAGACAGAACAGGCCACAGCTAACCTCACCTCGCCAACCTCTCATCCGGAATGGATCTCAGCTGAACTGCTGCTAAAAGCCTAAAAGCTTAACCAGGCTCTAGTTCCTGGTCCTCACACCTTATATACCTTTCTGCTTCCTGCCATCACTTCCTTGGATTAAAGGCGTGTGTCACCATGCCTAGCTGTTTCCAATGTGGCTTTGAACTCACAGAGATCCAGATGGATCTCTGCCTTTGGAATGCTAGGATTAAAGGTGTGTGTGCCACCATTTTCTGGCCTCTATATCTAGTGGCTGTTCTGTTCTCTGACCCCAGATAAGTTTATTAGCGTGCACAATATATTGGGGAACACAATATCACCACAGTCCTCTGATCATCTCCTCTGACTATTCCACTCTGTGATTCTTCCCTTTCCTCTCTCCCGATCTTGGAGTAGCCAGTGGCATTCTGGGAAATGTTTAACAATCCTTCTCTCTTAGTAACATCTGCCAGTCTCTGTGGTGTCAATGTCCCCACTGTGACTGACATCAGGCTATCCTTGAACACGGAGTTGAGCTGAGATGTCTCAAACCAACTCCTATGAGCTGTTGTGAGCTGGTTCTACATGTATCTGGGGAAATCCAGGACATGAGCTAGTTCCCTCCTAGCCGTGACAAAAATGCCCGACAAGCAACCTAATGAAGGAAGCAGGGTTTTGTTTTTGTTTTTGTTTTTCTGGTTCATGATCTAAGGGCTACATCCATCATGGCAGGGACCATATGGTGGTGGGAATATGAGGTAGCTGGTCACATTGCATCTGCCATCAGGAAGCAAAGATGAAATGCTGGTGCTCAGTTGACTTTCTCATGAAAAGAAAATATTCAGTCCAGACTCCCAACCCACGGCACAGTGCTACTCATATTCAGGCTGGTCTTCTCTCCTCGTGTACATCCCTGGAAAGACCATCACAGGTATACAAAGATGTGTGTCTCCTGGGTGACTCTAATCTGACCATGAAGCATCACACCCAGGACCCTCTCTCTAGCCTTCTTGCCTCCACAGTCTGTGGTTCTAATTAATGCCTACAATCTGATGACTTCCATGTGACACTTGTAGCCCACATGCTCTCCTTGGTTTTAGACCATCATATGAACACCCCCATATCTCACCACCTCTTGCATACAGCACACTGTGCTTCCTCTCTCCAACAAGGGACAGAGGAACCAGAGCCACAAACAGGTTGGACAGTGTCTATGTGGAATGTGTATCCTGCTGGTACGTGGAGTGATTCCGGTGACGTTGACTAGACACAGATACACTCTTTCCGTACAGTGACCCCTTGTTCTCAGGCCCTGGAAGCAGACAAAGAGGCAGAGAGCTACAGTGCAAGCCTTTCTTGACTGTCTCAGCCCTAGACTTTGGTCTCTGTGAGTGGGGCAGGTTTGCACAATAGGCTGGTGCCACCGCTCACACCTCGGACCTTCTCCGTAGAACTAACTCAGTTTTTTTTTTTTCTAATTCAGTTTTTATTTGATGTCTGCATCTATGGTTGACAGACTTCTTCACAGACTGTTGATATTTTTCTTTTTGAGACCAAGTCTCATGTGTAGCTCTGGCTAGCCTGGAATTCACTACATCAGTGGTTTTTAATCTTTCTAATGCTTTGACTCTTTAGTACAGTTCCTCATGTTGTGGTGACCCCAACTATGAAATTATTTTCGTTACTACTTCATGACTGTAATTTTGCTACTGTTATGAATTGTAATGTAAATACCTGTGTTTTTCAATGGTCTTAGGCAGCCCCTTGGAAAGGAATGTTTGATCCCCCCAAATGGGTCATGACCCAAAGGTTAAGAACCACTGCACTACATAGACTAGGCTGGCCCTAAACTCATAGAAATATGCCTGCCTCTGCCTACTAAGTGCTGACTACTGACATTCTAGTACCCAACCTGTTACTATGTGCCCTCACATGGAAAAAGGGAGGCCAGTGAGATGGATCCATGGGTAAAAGCACTTGTGGCACAAGTTTTGAAATCAGAGTTCAATCCCTGCAGCCCATGTAAAGGTGAAAGGAGAAATCTGACTCCATGAAGCTGTCCTCTGACCTCCACACAAGCTCTGTAGCACACACGTACACACCAAAGAAAATAACAACACAAAAAGACCCTTCAGTGAGCATGTGTGTAGTTTAAAAAGCAAAAGAATAAAGGCATTTACAGGTGTGATTAGGGATTTTGAGGTAAGATTGTCCTGGATTATTCTACATGTCCTGATGAATGAGTACTGAAACTGGCTTAGGTTTGAAGGCTTTCTGCTGCTGGCCTTGAAGAGGAGGAGAGGCCCCAGGCCGACAGATGCACAGGGGCTTTTGGATGAAGCCTGGAAATGGATTGTTCTCCAGAGCTCCAGAAGGAACTCAACCTTGACTTTGGCCAGTGAGACCATTTTGGACTCTTGATCTTGGAACAGTAAGATGAAGTTGTGTTGTTCTGGGCCACTGAATTTGTGGTCACTTGTTATAGTAGCCACAGGAGATGCATAAAGGATTCAGCCGGACCACCTTGTGGGCACTCAGCTCAGTCCACTCAGGAGCCTCGTTGGAGAAAGTGCATCTACAACCATCTCTCCTCTCCTTCCTCCGAGAGTCGTCTGTCACCAGTTCAGCCAGCTGCACCCTGGAAATGCCACTGGGAACCACCTTCTTTGTATCTCTGCCCCCACAGCCCATGGGACATCATGACAGAGCAGAGAAAGTGTGAGCTCTGGCAGCAGACGTATCTACCGTGGCACTGTTGAGAAAGCCTGGGTAAGTTACTCAACCTCTCTGAGCCCCGCTTCCCTCTTTGCACAGCTGCCGCGCTACTTTCGGCCATGTACTGGCTGTTATAAACCTCATGTAACTGTCTAACGCTGGACACTGCGCTGTTTGGTCAGAGATGGCCCTTGTCTGGAACCTCGTCGGGTAGCAGTAGCATTCAGAAAGGTCCAGTGCATCCTTCTTTCAATTCAGACCGCTCCTGGGACCGGACTAAGTCTGTCTCCTCCTCAGCTGTACCCAGCATGTCAACTGCTCTCCTGCCCCAGAGTGACGTAAAAAGCTTCATTTCTGGCATGGACGTCTTATTGCACACTGGATTTAGTTTCTCGTTAGTGTCATTCCCAGCTCCCCTTGCAGCCACCCGAGCTTTTCTCTCTCCTTAACCCCAATGCATCCTCTTAAGGCTGCGGACTTAGTCCTGCCTGGAGAGTCCTTGTCCTGCTCACCCTCCACATCTCCTCCAGGCTGGGCTCCTTCCCAATGCCTTATCCTTTTCTTGGAGCTGCCTCTTCCTGTTGGCCCCCTGACCTTTTGTCTGGAGCCCGACAACTTCATTTCAGGTACCCATCTCTTTTCCTAACTTCCTCGATAAGTTTCTCATTCCCAAAGCACAGAGGTGCTGTGTTGACTTTCTCCCTCCCCAATCCCCAGGGTCTTGCTCAGTTTCTAGTTCATGGTGGGTACCACTCGAGTTGTTATTTTTGTAAAGAATCTGTGCATTGTGGTCATACACACAATCATTCTAGTTCTAGGCTTAACAGACAGTGGAGTGTAGGGCATTAGCCTCAGTACTGAGGTAACGGTAAACACCCGGAAAACTCAAAGGCCATTAACAGGGAATTAGATTGGGAAGTTTGGGTATAGCAATAGCATAGTTAAAAAGTAAAGAGCAATGTCCAAACATGATAGGAAAGATGTCCAAAGCACATTATGATTAGATTAATTTTCGAAGTTAACTAACAGGGTAGGTATAGTGGCATATGCCTTTAACTCCAGCATTTGGGAGGCAGAGGCAGGAGGATCTCTGTGAGTTTGAAGCCAGCCTGGTCTACATAATGAGTTCCAGGTCAGTCAGGGTTGCACAATGAGACCCTGTATCAAAAAAAGGGATGGGTAGGTGGGTATCTGGAGAGATGGTTCAGTGGTTAAGAGCACTGGCTTCTCTTCTAGAGACTCGGATTCCATTCTGAGCTCCAACATGGTAATTTGCAACCATCCATAACTCCAGTTCCAGAGGATGCAGTAACTTCTTTCTAGTTTCTGCAGGCACCAGGCACACACATGATGCACTTACATACATTCAGGCAGAACACCCATACACACAATAAAATAAAAATTAAAATCCCTTCTGTGAACAGTCGTAGTGCATGGCATCTTAAGAGTGTGAATGTGAGTGAGTGGATGATCGTTGGGGTATGGACAGAGTGTGACTGTATGTAGATGTGTGCCTTTGAGTGTACTAGTGAATATTGATGTGTGTGTGAGCAAATGTACAAGTCATGCACAGCTCACTCCTGTCCTTGGCCTCTAGGAGACTCTAGTGTTGAGATTTAGAGAGCAGGCGGGTGGGGGCCTAGAGCTCAGATGCAAGCTAGGTCATGCAGGCATCACAATGGACAGTCATCACTTTACCATTTGCATTTCCAAACTCACATTTAGCCAGTGTCCCCTCAGTACCCTGCCCACTGAACGCTCCCTCTGCACGAGTGTGCCGTCCTCTCTAAGCCTGGAGCCCTTTTCCCAAGCCATGCCTTCTCCAAGGAGTGCCTGCTGCTTGCCGCAAGGCTGTGAGGATCTGCCTCCTGGGGCATGGAAGGAACAGGTCCAGGAGGACCTTCCGTAGCTCCTTCAGTGGTAGCATCTCCCTCCCCTTAGTTCCCTCCTCTTCTGCCGTGTTTCTCCCTGCTGTTAATTCCTATTCTAAAGTATGTCTCACCCATCAGAGCATCTGGGATTTCTTTAATGGCCATCTCCATTTCCCCTTTCCCTTCATGACCCAGGTCCTGATGCATGCCTAGCATGATGTAGAACCTAGGGTCCTTTTGCTGAATGAAGCCGCAGAGCTTCCTTTCCCTGAAGGTGGCAGCTCTCCTCAAACCTAGGACAGAGCCCTCCACCTCCTGCTCTGCACCTGCAGTCCCAAGCCTCCAGACCCTAGCTGAACATACCTGGGAAACTGAGAAGCAGCAGAGCTGAGGACAGCCACATTGTCCTGCCTCCTCACTCCACACCCTTGAACTACAGCCAGCAGTAAATCCAAATCCCAGCTGGATACCAAAGCACTGGAGAGTCCAGCTGACCTCTTCTGCTTGTCCAGGTTGCCTGTGAGTGTCTTACTCATCTGCTTCCTTTTATAGAGTGGGTATTTCCTGCTGTCAATTACTCAGCACAAGAGGCATCGGTTCTTGGCAGAGCTGGTCACTCAGCAGAAATGAGGAGACTAGGGAAAGCCTAGGCAAGCAGAGGCAAAGGAGGCAAGCCTGTAGAGCAGTTGTGGGGATGGCCAGACTGTCTGGCCTTGGGTTAAGGAGCAGAGCACTCTGGGCATTAGGCCCAGAAATGATCTATGCTCTAATGATGGGCTCTAGCGGCTGAGTTCCCAGCGCACCTGTTAGTAGGGTGTGCTCAGCACACCTGGCATTGAATATTTAACCCCCAGCTGATGGTGCTGTTTGCACAGGTTTAGGAGGTGTAGTCTTGCCAGAGGAAGCATGTCACTTTGAGGCTTCAAAGCTTCATGCTATTCCCAATACACTCTCTGTGTCCTACATGTGGTTCAAGATATGAGCTCTCAGCTGTTTCGTGTCCACTGCCTGCTGTCACGATTCCCTCCCATGATGGACTCTGATCCCTCTGGATAAGCCCGAATAAATCCTCCCTTCTATAATTTGCCTTGGTCTGGTGTTTTATCACAGCCATAGAACACTAACTAATACACCACAAAAAGACAAAAAGAGTTGGAAAGAAACCAAATTGTTATGATTGAAATATCTACATATAAAAATGAAAAGAAAAAATTTCTAAGATTTTTAGAAAAGTTGTCATAATATGCAAGTACCTAGATAAACAATTAAGCAAATGAAGTTCTATATACTTGCAGTGAATAACTTCAAATCAATTAAAAACTACCATTTAGGGTTGGAGAGACGGATCACTGGGTAATAATTACTGGGAATGCATGAGGCCTGAGTTTGGACCCCCAGCATAGAGAAGTTAGGCACGGCAGTGCACAACTGTAGCCCCACACAATGTGGGGGGGCATGGAGACAAGTGGGCCACTGGAGCTTGCTGGCCAGGCAGTCAAGCTGAAAAACTGAAGTAGAGAGAGAGCAGGACTATTGAAATCCTCCTCTGGCTTCTACACGTGTGGGATGGTTGTGCAGTTGCACACACATGTGTGCACATACCACACACACATACATCCTGCCACACAACCACACACATTCACAAAATACCACTTAATAATAATCTTTCCTTTTTTGTGGTATTGGGGATCAAACTCAGGGTTTTACACATGGTAGACAAGCATGCTACTATGGAGGTACATCTCCAGTCTAAAGACACCATTTAAAATAAAAAGAAGGGGCTGGAGAGATTATTCAGTGGTTAAGAGCACTTGCTGTTCTTCCAGAGCACCCAAGTTTATTCCCAGCACCCACATCAGGTGGCACACGATCGCCTGTAACTCTAGGGATATCTGATGCTATGGTCTCACACAGACACAAAATTAAAAATATTAAAAATGTGATAAATAAATATAAGGAGCTAGAGAGGTGGCTTACTGGTAAGAGCTACTTCTGACCTTCATGGACAGCTGCACTCACATGCACATACCCACACACAGTCATATACACATATGGATAATTAAAAATAAAAAATAGGGACTGGAGAGACAGCTCCCATTGCCCTCTTCTGGTATCCATGGGTGCTTCATTTACATGTCCATGAGTGTGGGTGTGTGTGTGCCACACACACACAAGTAATTAAAATAAATCTTTTTTTAAAATCTTGAAATAAAAACATAAGGTATTCGAAATCAAATTTAACAGACATATGAACAGGTTTCAAAGAAGAAATAGTTTATTAAAGAACATTTTATTATTTATTTTAAATTCTATTTCTTGTATATGTGTGTGTTTGATGTGTTTGTAAGTGTGAGTGAGTAACTCAGCTTGCATGTAGAAGTCAGAGGATAACTTCTTGGAGTTGGTTCTCTCTTGCCACCATAAGTTCTGGGCATTGAATTCAAGTGGCCAGGCCTTCACAGTAAAGCTGATCGATCCATCTCACCAACCCTTAAAAAGGTATTTTCTTTTTTTCCAGATATTTATTTATTTATTAAGAGATTTTCTATTCATTTTACATACCAACCACAGATTCCCCTGTCCTCCCTCCTTCCACCCTCCAGCCTTCCCCCACAACCCACACCCCCATTCCCACCTCCTCCAAGGTAAGGCCTCCCATGGGGAGTCAGCAGAGCCTGGTACATTCAGTTGAGGCAGGTCCAAGCCCTCCTCCATGCACCAAGGCTGCACAAATTGTCTCACCATAGGCACTAGGCTCCAAAAAGCCGACTCATGCACTAGGGACAGGTCCTGATCCCCTTGCCTGGGGGCCCCCTATACAGTTCAAGCTAAACAACTGTCTCGATTATCCAGAGGGCCTAGTCCAGTACTATGGGGGCTTCTCAAATATTGGTCCACAGTTCATGCATTTCCATTTTTGTTTTGTTTTGTTTTGTTTTGTTTTGTTTTGTTTTTCCAGTCATGGTCTTGATATCCCTTGCTCATAGAATCCCTCCTCTCTCTCTCATCGATTGGACTCCTGGAGGTATTTTCAAAGTTCCCAAATAATTGAGGTTTTGGTCCATGCCCATGACTAGGAAAGTTATCCAAAGGTCATTTGATGCACTGTGCTGGCTAGATTTTATGTCAATTTGACCCAAGCTACAGTCAGCTGAGAGGAAGAAACCTCAACTGAGAAATGCCAGGCATGATGGTGCACACCTTTATTGCTAGCACTAGAGAGGCAGAGGCAGGTGGACCTCTGTGAGTTCCAGGACAGCCACTAGGACTACAGAGAGAATATGGGGGGAAAAAAGCCTCTATAAGATCAAAAAGTGAAAAGCATTTTCTTAATTAGTGATTGATGGGGGAGGGGCCAGCCCATTGTGGGTGATACCATCCCTGGACTGATGGTCCTTGATTCTATTAGAAAGCAGGCTGAGCAAGCCATGGGGAGCAAGCCAGTAAGCCTCACCCTTCCATGGCCTTCATTTACTCCTGCCTCCAGTTCCTGCCCAGCTTGAGTTCCCATTTTGACTGCTTTTGATGCTGAACTGTGGTATGGAAGAGTAAGCCAAATAAACCCTTTCCTCCCCAAGTTGCTTTTGGTCATGGTGTTTCATCTCAGCAATAGAAAGTCTAACTGAGATATGTACTCACACTCAAAGTCCCTACATGGACTTCTCAGAAACTTTCCTTTCTTTTTTTAAAGTTTTATTTCATTTTACATGTATGAGTGTTTTGTCTGCCTGTATATATGTACCATGTAAGTGCAGTGCCCATAGAGGCCAGAAGGAAGTGTTGGATCCCTTGAGCTGGGTTCTGAGACAACCAGTGTACATGCTAAGAACTGAACTTAGTTCCTCTGCAAGAACAGTCACTGCTCTTAACCACTGAACCATCTCTTTAGCTCAGATGGAGTTTTCTTTTTAGGAACTTGATTGGCTAGTCCCCGAAGGTGTGCACAGAAGAGGACCCGACCATTGCTTACAGACCTCCTGACATCACAAGAGTGACATGACACCAAGACTTCAGACTAGAGCTCTAGCAATGAAACTGCAGTGGACCTGTTCAGAGCTGAGAAATTAGACAAACCACACAAACCAGAGAAGCCAGGAAAAAACCCAAACATATTCAGAAACAGTGTCTTCCTCAAAGTGGCCAGCATTGCAGGGCACTGGGAAGATGTGAGCAGTGTTAAATTAATTGAGAGAAAGAAAAAATGATTATTAGCTCAGCCTCGATGGAAAAACCAATAAAAAGCAGACATAGTGGTTCACACCTTCAATCTCAGCACTTAGGAGGCAAAGGCAGGTGAGTCTCTGTGAGTTCCGGGCTAGCCTGGTCTACACAGACAGTTCCAGGCCATCCAGAGTTACATAGTGAGGTGTTGTCTTAAAAAAAATCAGTTAAGAAAAAATTGGTCAAGGACTTACTTACTCTTGAAAGAAAAAATTTAAAAACCTTCTATAAGGACCATGGTAAGTATTTTTTGAATCCCTGGTAATGGGTTTCTCCACCAATGCAGTAAACCAAATCAAGCTGAATTAAAAGTCCAGGGTTAATGAGCAAAGCATTCCCAGGTGATCTCAGGGGAAGGAGAAATCATGCGGCAGATCTATGGACTGGAGCTTAAATACCCTTCAGGTGCAGTCTTGAAGAGCTCCCAGGGAGGAGCCACTGATTGGCAGGCTTCCTGAGGGGCAGGGTTTGGAGAGCAAGGAGGGGGCTGAGGCAAAACTTCCCAGCTAAACATCTCAACCTTGATATATGGGTGCTGATTCAAGTCTATCTACTTCCTGCTGGCATGGAATGATGTGGGGAAGAGAATTTGGGAGTCAGTGGGCTCATGCTCAGTGGGAGATGTGGGTGGGGAAGCATTTGGTTAACTGCCATCCTCAGGGATCTGTTCCTTGAGGAAGTGGAGGAGGCAAGTTGCTAGGGAAAAAACAGATTATTAACATGGGTCCTATGAATGGGAAGAGTGAAGACTGCCAGAAAGAATGGAATGGAGATATGCCCATTTATCCTGGATAGGTGCCTGCTTGAGTCTGGAGAGGTGCTACCAGCACTGATGTTCCAGGAGCTTGGGGGGATGGCACACCAAATTGAGGGATGATGTGTTCCAGGAGTACCTGAGCCATCATAGCTGCTGTTTTCCTGGATGTGGAGAGTGCCTCCGTCCATCCTGTAAAGGTGTCAGTAAGAGTTAAGAGATAACAGAGCTTTTTATGAGTGGGCATGTGGGTGAAGTCAGCCTGCCAGTACTTGCCCAGTGTGTGCCCTCAGAACTGGTGCATGGGCTGGTGTATTTGGAGGGCCCCCTGCAGGTTGGCCTTGGTACAAGTCTGGCAGGAGGAGTGGACCTGTCTAGAGACTGATCCACCCGGCCAGATTCCTTGATACAGTAGCAGAAACCTTTCCCAGGAACATGCAGGTGTCTGGAAGACAGCTGGAACAGATTTACATCTTGGTGTCATAGCAAAAGGCTATGGCTTTGGATTAAAAGGCATGAACGTTTTTTCCTAGGGCCTGGTTTTAGCTCGATGAAACATACCTTTAAGTCTGTACTTAGACAACCAGAGAAAATTCACTGAACAAAAGAGTTTGGGTAAGCGAAGGAGGAGGAGGGAGGGAGGCTGAGGAGTGAGGGAGGAGGAACAGAGTTGAACAGGTCTGCAGGTTTCCATACCCTCTTTAATGCTAACCTTTTTCAGAGTGAGAGGAGTTGGCATTTCAGCAACATTTTGCCATATGTGGCTGGAGACAATACACTAATGCTGAAAAAGCCTTTCTGCAGTGCTAAAAGCTGGGGCCAGTAAAATCCACAGAAATTTAAGAACTTCTGAGAACTTTGTAGTCAGTGCTCTATCAGTTTATCAAAACTGCATTAATCAATGCTGAAACTTGGAACCTCCGAAGTTATATCTGAAACCTGTTTATCTTGTACTATAAAACCTGTGAACAAGGCAACCCTGTCTGTATTTTTAACAGGAAACTTAACTAAAGAACTAATGAGCTACCAAGGTGGTTGCAGCCTTGGGGTCGGGGGAAGAGCTGTTAAACTGGTAAATCTGTCAGGATCCTAGTCATCAAACACCATCTGAGAAGGATAAGTATCACCTGAGTAAGCAGGAGTGAGACAATTTTCCAGCTACCTAGGCTGTCCCAGGTTTCTCTGAGGTCATTGGGGACAGAGGTGCCAAGGCATTACCAGTCTTCAGCGGCCAAGCCCAGAAGATCTGACAGACTTTCCTGTTGGGGAGGAATTTGGGGAGAGTGGCCTACCTTGTCTTGGCAAAGTGGGGCAATCAACTCCCCAGAGTCCTGCTTGTCCACAGTCTGGACAGGGTCTTGGCAGCAGTTAAGGTGCAAAGAAGTTTTCTGCTCCGTGGCTGCCTTTGCTACATTTAAAGCAGGTAGAAGTTCTTCTGTGGCCATCCATCTTCCTTGGAGGAGATACAGGATGCTACCAGGAGCTGACATGTCTCTATCATGAGAAGCATTTTATTAAAATGCCATATTCTCAGATCTGTGCAGCATTTGAGGATCAGGGAATATTATCTGTTAGGTTTATCTAAACCAGAAAAATGTTGTTTAGGCTTAACTTTGAGAACATATATATAAGCTAAATCTGAACATACCAAGGAAGTTGACCCTTTATGAGGTAACTGACAGTTAACTTGTAAGTCTTAGTAAAACATTGTAGGACATAACAGTTTTCTGTATGACTTAGCTTACCAAATTAGCTACATCTTACCAATGTTAGTAAAATCAAGAAAGTTAGGCATATATTTTTAAATTGGTCTTTGTTAGCCTGAATAGACCTTAGATAAGGGGAGACCCTTTGTTCAGGTCATTGTCTTGCTGTATCATAAAATAGAAATATCTCAGTCTCTGTTTTTCCGCTGTGGTCCTAAGACATAGAGCATAATCATAATCTGTGAAAGGCAAAATCAAGGTTTAACATTGTAAACAACTTACTGTTTCTAAAATCAATATCAAGGGGTGCTGTGGGATGTTCTGTATGGCAAATGTGTTGCTAATAAAACACTGATTGGCCTGTGGCTAGGCAGGAAGTGTAGGCGGGACTAACAGAGAGAATAAAAAGAACAGGAAGGCAGAGGGAGTCTCTGCCAGCCGCCACCAGGACAAGCAGCTTGTAAAGATGCCGGTAAGCCACGAGCCATGTGGCAAGGTATAGATTTATAGAAATGGATTGATATAAGATATAAGGACAGTTAGCAAGAAGCCTGCCACGGCCATACAGTTTGTAAGCAATGTAAGTCTCTGTGTTTACTTGGTTGGGTCTGAGCGGCTGTGGGACTGGCAGGTGAGAGAGATTTATCCTGACCGTGGGCCAGGCAGGAAAACTCTAGCTACAAAGGGGTTTACTCTTAGGCTACAAAATCTGGTTGCCAGTGAGATACATCCTTGTTCATGAATGCGAGGAGATACAGCTTTAATACTGCAGTAAACCAGCATTTTTTAAAATTCTATCTTTCATAAAAATCATTTTTGCCGGGCGTTGGTGGCGCACACCTTTAATCCCAGCACTCGGGAGGCAGAGGCAGGCGGATCTCTGTGAGTTCGAGGCCAGCCTGGTCTACAGAGTGAGTTCCAGGAAAGGCGCAAAACTACACAGAGAAACCCTGTCTTGAAAAACC